>VZTH01004896.1:550678-656151 GCA_013397815.1 Aleadryas rufinucha
CTGACCCCGATTGGCAAATCAGCCACAGGCTCGTGGTATTTGGCAGCTATCTGGGCATTAATGGAGTCTCCTACTAAAGAGATGGCGGAGGAGGGAGAACTGTGGTACGAACAGGTGAACGTGTGTTACTGACATCATTTACGATTCAAAGTGGTCTACAGTGTCAGGAAAACATTTTCCCCCATTAAACAAACAATCTGCCAGACAGTTTCAGGCTCTGTCACTCCCTGTCAGTCTCCCCAGCAGCAGTTTGGCAGGTTCTGGCACACTCCCTCCACTTTGATCTTGCAAAAAGAAGCCTAGCACTCAAGAAGGGGAGGTGGCCATCCCTGTTCTATGACAAGCCTTCATTCACTGTGGTCAGCAGGAAGTCAGAGGGATGCTCTGTCAAAAGGCAAGGACGTGGTCTGCACTGGATTTCTGGAGCAATACCTGGCCCATTGCAGAGCCGCATGAGCAAGCCCAGGGAAGCAATACACAAAGAGAAAAGGGCTGGCTACCAATATAAGGTGTCCCTCCCTCTACCTCAAGGCTGATGAAGCTTCAGGGACAGGAGCACAGGTCTTAATCCCAGCCCTGGCACTGCCTCTATACAGGACCCCACGCTGCTGCCTGTGTTTCTGTGCCCTGTCTCTACAGACTGTTCAGGGCAAGTGCTGGCACACGCTGATGTTTGCCCAAGGCCTGGCAGGGCAGAGCTCCACTGCCTCCAGGCAATACCTGTGCTGGGGGCCAGGCAGGGCAGCAGAAGGTGAGGGGACACCCAGCAAGGCTTGTCCTCTGCAAAGGGATGTTGATGCAGCAGATGAAGTTGTTTTTCTGCAAGGACACAGCATCCTTTCAAAAAGTAGCAAATGCTTTCTACGAGTTATTCAGTTACAGGTTCCAAACTCCCAAACTCCACAAATCTCCTGAGAAAATGCAAGTCAGTCAGAGAGGAATCTTGGAGCCACTTCAAACGTTCTGCCAATAATTCATGCAATGAGATTAAAAAAGCCATTTCTTCCTTTGCCAAGTACACAGAGAGCAGAGTGTTCTCTATTGTGTAGGAACATCACAGCATGTAGCATTTGACAAGGAAAGGTCACAGGGGAGGGGCCACAACTCCTTTTTTAAGAGGTTGCTGCCGGTGTCCTTTGGAAAAACTGGTTTTACTCTGTAGCAAAGGCCATAATTGAATGGCCAGCTAACTGGGCTGAAATACCTGCCTGTGGTTTCATTTAAAGATACTCTGTTGGAGGGTTCTCTGCTCTCTTTCCAACCTGGGCTCAATTGTTTAGTAGGTAAATCAGCACAGATTTATCATGTCTGAGTACTTCAGTGCTCTACTCCATGCTGCAGCACAGGAAAAATACCAGGAAGCAGAAACGAGCTGAGAGCAGAGGGTCAGGTTCAAAGGAGCCTCAGGGTATATATAATATGCCTGCTTTCCCCACACTTCAGGGGACATATACCATCTTTTTCAAGGGAGTAGGAAGGTTGCTGGGATCTAGCCCTTAGTCTGATGCAGTAGTACAAGGAAAGAGAGAAATAGGAGCCACAAGAAAATGGCCCCAAATCTAGTGATGCTTCCCAAACTACTTCTTCTCTTGCACTGATAGGTGGATGAGGAGCAAATTCCAGCCATGGTAGATCATCTAGTCTTCACTAGATGATCTATCACTTCCCTCATTCTCTGACACAACATTTGTGGCCCCACAAAAATGCAGCCACAGCAAACAGACAGGCTACTACAAGATGTAACAGGAAGATCTTCTCTGGAAACACACAGAAAACCTCTAAAAACAGTTTGCTGAATCTAGTGCCAAGATATAGGATGGAATGGGAGACTTCAAAATACCACTGGAAATTTTTGGCAAAAAGCCACTGGTGTAAGCACAGCTCCTGAGACAACACAACAGAAACATAGATCCAAAATCCCCTCCCACTGTAATAAAATTGGAGCCATTTCATCATGACCGATTTCATTGTGTCATTATCAATTTATCCCATGTAAAGTGAGAGATGACCCTCAGCCTCCAGGGAATTTAGAAAATGCTACAGGAGTGTGAGGAGCATATCAGGGGGCTCTGAAAATACCACTAGAATCTGTCTGCAGAAATCCCCCGACAATCTCAGACACAGACCATCCTCGCAGTGAGACACAATAGCAGGACAAAGCCAGGCAGCAGGACTATTAGAGGATCCGCGGAAGTAAGAATGCAGGAAATACCAGGCTGTCCAGCCAGTGGTCTGTCTAAGCCCATAACCTGTCTCCAACAGTGACTGTAATTCAGAAAAAACCCCACACTCTGCAAGAGGTAATTATATAACAAGCTACAAGTAACAAGATTTTCATGCAACTTCCTCCCAAGCTACTGGCAGTTTCCAGCTGGCTCCCCCACAGAGCAAATCCCATTCCAGAGCTGACTGTACCTTTATAATTCAGGATTTCCTCATGATCCACCTGAAACAGCCCATCTCTTTTTGTATCTTTCCAAGATCATGGGCTCATCAAATCATTGTGCTGCAGAGTTTCATCACTAACAGTGCATTGGGCTGAAATAAAAAACAAAAAAGTATTTTTTCTACCAGTGGTGAGTTACTGCTAATTCAATTTCAGTGGCTGCCAATCACTGATTTCTAGAGAGGGCCATGAAAGGCTACTTGTTTTGTTACCAAGCAGACAGAAGGCATTCTGGTAGTTGTTAAAGGCTTTCTAGGAAATGGCAGGAGAATTAGAAAACCCTATAGCAATAGCAGGACGACTTCCATTTGTGTGTGTCTGTGGAGGGACAGGTGGTGACTCCAGTTGACAGTAGACTCCCTGGCAAGTAGGGAAGGCCTATTTGCTTCATAGCTGCGAACACAACGCGTGGAATTTGTTCTCACTTGTAAACATAATGAGCTGGGCTAATGCAGGGGTATCAGTAAATCCCGTCAACTTCTCTGGTAGTTACAAAAGAGCCACTTCTTCACCTGAATCAGTGAAGCTTGCACAAGTCCTGTTTACATCAACATCTGAGCATCCTGCCCACTGCAGCTCGCATCGTTTCATTGTGGGACGTTATGGAAATCCCCAGTGGAAATACTCATGATTATATTGTGGGAGGTGACTGAGATTCCTGGGAGACAGAAAACAGATCCCCCATTAAAAATTATAATTTTCACCTTCATAAAGGAACTTTCTTAAGATGCATTGCAGTGAAAGAAGACATTACAGGACCACTCATAAAATCCGTAATGTGATGTCCAATTTCTACAGGTACATGGTGGCAAAGTCTGCCATGAAGCCAATGAAATTTTAATGCTTATGGCACGTACTTGTCACTGCTGGCCAGCAAATTCCAAAGGTAAAAACATCTAGAATTCCAGAATTTCACTTGATGGCAAAATATTAAGAAGCTCCAACAGTAGCTTGTGATGTGCTACAAAATGGCAAAAGGATCAGACCTGGTTTAGGGATTATGAAGTGGAGAGCGGATGAGAAAAGCCCACAGAACGACAAAGAGTCTCTCTTTTTTTGTATCTGTGGGTTGCAGCTGGGGGACTCCAGCAGGTTGTGGGACCTGCAGTGCACATAGGGAAGGACTTGCAGGATTCTTGGAAGATACCATTTATTATTCAGCTGGAAACACAGTTAACGCCAGTGGGATTTGTTCTCCCTCATAAGTGTGAACAATTTTTACTTAGAGCAGTCAAGTGACCAAGGGCTCCTTCAGCCTGTGGGACTACAGAGTACAGTTTTAAGCAGTTTTATTAACTTTAGTTTAAATCACTTCCAGTACTGATCCCCCTAAAGATCAAAGCTGCTCCATCATTTATAGCTGGCAGGCAGTAAAATCCTTACGTAAATCTGTAAGTCCCCTTGTTAAGTTTAACATTCATCACTTAACACCACTTAGCAGCCAACCAGGGAAGAGTGTGCCTGCCAGGCCCAGCCAGTCCCATCTGCATCTTTTGCAGCAAGGATCCAAGCATTGAAAAAGGAGTCAAAGGCTTTGTCCAATATCTGCTCCTGCAAAAGACACAGATGGCCTCTGGAGAGCGCATCTCTGCTCCCCATTTCATCTGTGCCCCCACAGTAGCTATGTCTGAATTCCTTAAGTTACCAGGAAATCTCAGAGAGCTACAGAAAACATTTTGTGCCTAATGATGCCTTCTTGGACCACAGTGTTATCAGACACTACCATGTCCTGCTAATGAGCTTCTCTCTGTGCAGTGTGGAGCTGCACTGAACTGAACTCTCCCCATAGGATGGCACGGCATGAACTGGCAGATTAAACTTTCCACTGGACCAGGGACAGTTGCAAGGCACTGGGATGGCATCCAACTTTAGCTAAGTGGAGTAGGGATTGAGAACATGAATTTATAACCAGCAACCATCAATGAGGCGTAGGGAGCCATGTGTACAGCATACACTTGGGGAAGAAGACTGGGGACTAGGGAAGAGTTGATTTCACCTAATGTAGGGCAGACAGGACACGAAAGGCCATATCCATCCACTAGAAAATTGTGTAGGAAAATACAGAGGCAAGACCATTATGACTTAAAGAAAAAACACTCAAAACCAGTCAGAAAATAGGTATATCTGACTAATACTCGAAAGTAATGCTTCCCCTCCTTGGATTTAGAAAATACATCCTGTTAAGCCAAGGATTTTCAGAAGGAGATCCAGCAGCCATAGGCAGGGGCTGTAGCAGCAATAAGGTAAATGGTCCATCCCTAGAGATGACAAATCTGGAATGCAAACTGTAAGAGGGAGCAATGAAAGACAATGATCTTTAGAGAGTGTAGTAGCAGGAACCACACAAGATAATGAGAAAGACCATAAGATGGAGAGATGGATACCATCCAGAAGAAAACTGCAGCTGCCTCACACAACAGTTTCCATTCCACTTGGACTGGTACAAGTGCAGAGTCCCTGCTATGCAATGTGCCAAGCCATTTTTTTGGGAAACACTTTTTCTTGAAGTTCCCTCTTCTTTTTATGTCTCACTTTCCCCTTCCTTCCTCTCTGCCACTCCCTTCCTCCCTCCAGGCAGAGATATGTTTCTCTCAGCTGCTTCTGCGCCTGTGACTTTACTGCATGGGGGAAGTCAGTCCGGAAGGTCACCTCTTTCATCAAGTATTCTATTTGCATCCAAAATTGTATGTACATGAAAAATGTGGTCGTGTGTTGCACCTAGCTGCAGACGCAGATGAAATTCTGTGGAAAGCCTGATGCACACTAACCTTTGCAGATGGTGCAGCTATTGCTGAAAAATGGATTGCTTAATAAAGCATATCATCCGACATATTTGCTGCTTGGCTAGCCAAATAGAAGTTGTTTTTTGCACAAATTTCCTTGTCAAATTTGTCAATGTTCATGTCATTTTTGCTTTAGGTCACAGAGCAAGGTGCAAATTCTTGGCATCTTTACTAGTTGCAAGCCAATTTTGGCTATTTCTAACAATGAAGTGAATTTCTCTGACGATAAGACACTCACTTTATGGGGAGGAAAGGAAAACAGCAGGAAGTGGATAATTTTTTTCTGAGATTTTTTTTTTTGTTCCTTTCTTTTTTTTTTTTTTCTCTTTCCTTCTGAGCGATAATGCTTGCATTCATTTATGGACTTTGTTAATTCATAGCACAAAGAGGCCTTTTAGCCTGTTAAATAATTTATTTTGCTTGACTATTTTGTGCATGATGCATAGAGATTTTTTGCACTGGTGTAGAGAAAATGTATCCCTTTGTGCAGGAAAACTTGCAAGAGAAGAAAAGATCCATTCCTTTGGCATTCTTAGATGTGGAAGTCAGAGGATTCTCCCCTTCCAACTGTCTCCTAGAAGAGTAATGTTTTTAAGCCTCAAAGCCTCTTAGACTTAAAGCAACATAATGTATCTGTGTTGTTTATTCTTTTACTTGCTCTACATCCTTTGGCTCTGCCTACAGACACATCCTGTTCCCTGCTCAGGTTTTCAAGCCTATTCCCTTCTCCCTGGGTTTCAGACCTTTTTACCACATGGTGCCTTCCCAGACATAGTCACCACAAGCTGCTCTACTCAGAAACAAAAGTGAAGATTGTCATTTCCATGTTTGCTATGATAACAACCTCAGCAGGGGCAGCTTTTAAAACTGCACTGCACTGCCATGAGGAAACAGTACCAGTCTCAGACACTGGGGCACAGTTCACCAGGAGGGCCACAGGGAACATGGGCATGAAGGCAAACGTGCATGTGTGAAAGGGCTGGAGCCCCATTCAAGCCCTTCCTCCACACCAAGTCAGGTCGTAGGGAAGAGGGCACTTCTAGGCCTTGAAAATCCCTCAGAAGACCAGACCCTACTGCTTCAGGGGTGCTGCAGGCAGTGTTGGCAGCATCCACTCTGGAGTACAGAGCTCTACATCCAGCCATCCACCTCAACATACCACAGTTTGTCCAGCCCTCTACAAGGAGGGCTGTAATTTTGGTGTCAGGCATTTAGTTTGCATTTCCATTTTTGTTCAGTAACTCATTGGATATGGTGTTTTCCATTTACTAGTAACAGATGCATTCCTCTCTGGGCTGTGCTATACTCCTGCAGCAATTACCTTTCTCTTTGGAGGATTCATTTCTCCCTTTATTCCCACCCTGTACAAAGTCCTTTATCAAGCATACCTTTTCCAAAGATGCACCATTTGCCAAGTGCATCCTCCAGTGATCTATTCCTATAAAAAGAGGACTTTGCTGCAGGATGTAGGCATTTGACATAATCCCATTTGCCTCTCAAATAAGATGTCTCCTCAGAAAGAATATTTGTCTGCAAGGAACATTTTATTTACAAGGTTTATTTTTTTTGCAGGTGTATTCCCACTAGTAACTTTTCCACTGCACCATTTTTTTTTAAAGGTCTTGTTTGGTAGCCAGATAGCCGAGACTGCCTGTGATAAAGCCAGCACAAGTGATTAATAGCAAAGTCTCTGCCATTTTATTATTAATAGCAGTGTGTTGACTCAATTAAATCCAGCCTGCTTTTTTTGGCAGGCCTTCGCAATTATACATATCATTATGGGCTGCAGCCCAAATGCATCCTGGGAGTAGACCAGAACTCCACATTAACTTTTTCTGGCTCTCTCTTTGCAGGTTGGCCACTGTAACATGTGGGCTATAACCAATCCAGGCTGCTTCAGGGATGGCAGAATAGAGGAAGAAGGACAAATGGTGGAGGTGAGGATCACACCTAGGAAGGGCATGCTCCCCTACAGCCATAAACAGCCTGGCAAAGATGTCCTGTATCCACCCCTCCACACTGAACCCCATAAACACAACATAATCTGTCTGGACAGTACCTATTACAAGCAGGAGTGATTTTCCAGCACACTGAGGGGTGTATTCAGTAATCCCTTCCAAAACAGACTTGCAAGCAGCTTGGCCTACCTTGAAGAGGCACTGAACTGAGGTTCAACCCTTTATTTTGAGAAATGCTCCAGCAGATTGTTTCCTGGTGGTTAGAGACTGATCTCCTAGTAAAGCTGGAATACTCTAAACTCAAAGTACCCCAAAGCATGCAGTAGGCATATTCTAGTGCTGAGCATACTTGCTGCTACCTTTTTAAAAATCCCAACTAGCCTACTGGGAGGAAAGCCAGTCATGGACCTAAGGCGTAAGACTAGGACCAAGTTAAATTCTCAGCACTGATAACGGACTCCATGTATGACTCCAAGTGATCCTATATATACCAAGTCCTGGGGCATTTTCTGTAGCCTTCCAAGTCAAGAGATCCATGCATTATTCAGATCACTCATTATTTGGGGGCACCAGGCTTGGGTGCCTAAATCGTCAAATGAGATGCACAGACAAGGCTAGGTTGCCTTACCTTGAGTTTTGAAGAGAGCTGGAGTCTGGGGACCCTGAACAGCTGGTGAAATGAAGCCTTGTGGTTTTCTCACAGCCTTTTGAGATAGCCCATCCATAAATCGATGTTCTGTTAATCATGGGAGAAAACTCCTTTTGGACCTGAACCTCATCAGACTTGTACATAAAGCACTTAGCACAAAGAGTGTTTGATCTGAGATGTAGGCCTTGCCATCACTCAGATAACAATCACAGACATGAAGTGCTGGAGGAACAGCCAGGTCTGGCCCCTTGCAAAAGCAGCATATGTTGATCAGAAGCACTGACCCATCACTGTCCCGTGCACACTGGGTGGGCTTTACCTTTCTGCAACCTGCTAACCAGAACAGGCAACTGCAGTGATACACTCTAGCATGCATATGGTCTATGATATCTCTCACTATGACTGCTGGATTTTTTCTTCCCAAGCCCACTGCTCGTTGCAGCTGTAGATCTGGATTCTTCTCTCCAATGAAGCCTGGAAATGTCTCACCTTCCTGTAGGCAACAAGGACACCACCCTTCATCCTGTGGCGTTAGAGGAGATGCCAACAAGCCACATCTGAAGCCCCACAAAAAAAGAGTAGGTCCTTTTTCCCATTACCTCAACACAGGGAGCTTTGCAGCTGAAGGCTCTTTTCAGCTTGTGCTACTCCATCTTTCAGAAGCCCATTAAGACAGGAGGGCACACTATGCTTTCCATCCCAACTTGGCCTGTCTCCATGCCTGTCATCCATCTGGTTTATTTGCTGGCATCAGACAATCCACAGCTGTGGGGCTCTTGCTAACCAGGGTGAAAGAGTTTAAGTGCTTGGCCTATAATATCATCCCAGTGCCTACAATGCAGTTCTGGAAATAATTCTGCTGCTGGACAAGGGAGTGTAGAGGAGCTCTGCTGTCTATATTCCCCTGTACAGCTCTCAGCAGTGCAGAGAGGACATTTGTTCTCTTCTTTTTTCAACAAGAAGCTCATTTTCATTTTTAGATAGCACAAAGGAGGGCTATGAAGATGGTGAAGAGTCTAGAGGTGCAGCCATATGAGGAGCAGCTGAGGTCATTTGGTCTGTTCAGCCTAGACAAGAGGAGACTGAGGGGAGACCCCACTGCAGTTACAACTTCCTTGTGAGGAGAAGAGGAGGGCCAGACACTGATCCCTGCTCTGTGGTGACAGTGCCAGGACCCAAGAGAATGGCCTGAAGTTGTGTCAGGGAAGATTAGGCTGGATTGTAGAAAAAGGTTCTTCACCCAGAGAGTGGTCAGGCACTGGAACAGGCTCCCCAGGGAATTGGTCACAGCACCAGCCTGACGGAGTTCAGGAAGTATTTCGACAATTCTCTTGGGCACGTGGTGTGGCTTTTGGGGATGTCCTGTGCAGGGCCAGGAGCTGGACTTTGACAATCCTTGTGAGGCCCTTCCAACCCAGGATATTCTATAATTGTATGGTATATGTCACTGACCATCTTATGAAGCTGAACAGAGGAAACTGACTTTTTTTCCAGGATATTAGAAGCAATATTAAATTCCCTTCCAAACACAAATGCTTTCCCTATTGCCTTATAAACCAGACTTGACCCACATCTCAAACATGACAGAATGGGACTCAAGCATTTCTCTAGAGAACCCAGCCACAGTTCAGTACAACAATGTTTAATTATCTAGAACAACATCACACATCCTGTTGTAGACATGGGACTACTGACTTCCAGTGTGATGTCAGCAGTGCCCTCAGTTCCAGGCCTTTTTATTTTTAAGGACAGTTCCAGAGGTTTAGAGAGGCCAGAATTCTGAGGCCCACTGGTAACAAACCAGTGCTTATTACCTCAGTGAATAAGTGTGTTTTCCTCTGAGATTTCCCTTAACCCCAGGATGAGTGACCACCTCAGAGGAGAGGGTGACCTCCTCTCCTGAGAGAGGAGATGATCAGACATTTGCAAGGGTTGTGGCTGTCGCCTCAGAACCAGTTAGTGGGAACTGAGCTGTTATTGCTCCTCTGTTATCAGTTACGGCAGGAGATTCCTTGCCTTGTGGCTGAGACTGCATTGTACCAATGACTTACAGAACATAACTAAACCATGTAAAATGTCATCCTGTGTTTGCCATTAATAAGCTTTCAATTAATAACACAAATTTCCAAGAATACCCCGAGCTTGAAACTCCGCGCTGTGCTGCCTAGCAGAGCCAATCAGGGCGCTCTCAAAGCCGAGCCGTAATAAAGCAATTTTGCTTTCCAGGAAAGATCACTCCTTGCTACTGCAGCTGGAAAACCCCAGCTCATATATAGACCATACTACCCCACATGGGAAAAAACCATCCTGTTAACTGGAGGATTGCAGGAAAGCTTTCAAACTGAGGTGCAAAGCTTTTCTTTTTAAATATCACAAGAGCTGATTCTGCTTACTTGCTGATGTAAGTTACCTCCTGATATACATGGGATTGATCAGCTGTACTAAAAGGAAGACAAGAATTGGAGCTGTGTTTAGGAGGGCCATAGTCAAAATCCAATGCATTCAAAATCACAGGTAATAACGTGATTAAACCAGCTGACACCAGTTTTTCTACCACATGTGCAGTTTTTCAACAATCATTGTGTACACGTGAACTTTTTCCTGTTGTAAGCACAAGTACACAGGAAACCATGGGCAGGTTTAGGCTTGTATTAAACACACATCAACCCTTCTGAAGGTAGATCTAAAAAGCATGACACAGCCTGGCCATGCATATGCCCCTCACACACACAAAGGCAAAGACAAGGCATTGCCACCTACCCAGGCCCTGCATCCTCTGCTACCTGTACACAGCTCACCTACCTGGAAGAAAATACTTCTCTTTCTGGTATGCAAAGCCACTCAGCATCCCCAAGGGAACTCTCTTTCACAGACACACAGAGCAAGGCATCTTCCTTATTTCTGCATTATTTGTGCAATTCCTTCCCTGTATCTACAGTCAGGTACAATCCCTTGCTGTCTGTACACATCTATGTCCACAACATACCCTGTTGGTATGCAGGCATGCAGACAGACAAGCTCTCTCTCTCTCTCTCTCTCACCTCTCCCACCCCGGGAGGAACTCCAGGTATTGAGAGGTAATCCTCCCAGCTCACAGAGCCTGGTGAATGGAATAATTAATTTTCTGATGAGCATGAATATCACGCAAAGGCAGCCACACGGATATGGTGGAATGCTTCCAGCCAATATCCATGCAATCCGGATATTTGGATTCACCCATCCTCAGCCTCTGCTCTCAGCAGTGCTGACGGCAGCAAAGCTGAGCTTGCTGCACTGATTGGGAAGGCCTCGCGGATCTGGCTGGCTGGCCTGGGTGGTAGAAGACAGCTGAACTGTTGTGCATAGCCTGCTCCTCCTCACCACCAAAGACAGGGAGACCTTGCCAGCTCCCATTCCTTAACCTACTGCTCCCACAGGAAGTTGGCACCAATGCCTACCGACAACCAGCCCCTCTCTGGTCTCTGGAGCAGAGGAAAGAATTGCACAAACAGCATCAGTCTGCTCAAACCTGACAGTCCTCCCCAGTGGTGAATTAAGGGCAAGTCCCTAATGCAAGGACATGAATTCTCCAGGCTACAGATCAAACTTCTCTCACCCCCAATCTCCACTCATCCTTAAGTCAACTTGTTCTCCTCTATTTTACAGTTTAGGGTTAAAAATGCTTGTGGAGAGCAACTGAAGACACTAATTCTAGGGAACAGAGGAAAAGGGAGCTTAAAGAAGAACAGGGGATGCTAGGCAGAACAGTATTCTAGTCGTTCAAACTGCACCCAAACCCAGAGGATTCCTAGTTACAGAGCTATGATACTCCTAGAAACTAAGATATACAGCTATTTGCTTCTGTGCAAATGTTCAGCCAGTGTTGCTTTAGCATAATTGACCAGTCTAGACAAACAGAAATAGCAATCTTACCATGCTGGACATCTGAGTCCCAGCTCTGTCTTCAGCTTTGCATGTGTTCAGGGACAAGTTACCTCCGTTCCACAGCTGTAAGATTAATACAGAAATATTTGGCTTGACTGTTTTGCCTGTGAGCTCAGATCACAAGCTCATGAAGAACTGTGGTCAAGAGAGAGATCAAAACAGTGTAAGTTGCCATATAAATAAAAGTATCCCTTGCTGCGGTAGCAAAAGCACAAGTGCGTGTGGCTAGACACTTGCAGGCATGGTTTTTTGCACATTGCATGTGTATCTATGCTCCTTGCGTGGTGCCACACACATCACATCAGCAGTCTCTGCACATAACTCTAAGTGCTTTTATCTTGGAATTTCCATCAGGGAAGAAAATATCTAGCACAACTTTTTCCAGAAGACTTGAGGCCAGGAACTTACCTATATAGTCTTAGACGGGAATTTGCTGAAGATTTTCACAAGAGTCCAAGTCTGAGCTAAACCTCAGTGTCATAAAATCAACTTCCCATTGTGTAGGTTTGGATTCTATAAACCTTGTGGCTCTGATCCGTCCCAGTACACCTGGTTCTTTGAATTTTTTCATCCACAGTCATGATGCTTAGAAATAGTGCTGGCAAGTCGAACACTTCTTTGTATGTAAGAGAAATCTTCTAATCTTCTCCTATTTTTCTCTAAGAGGAGCTAGAAGAAGAACCTAGGGGAATAATCTTACTGTAAAATTGGGGCTTAAAAGTAAAAGCAGAGTCATGGAATGAAAAGCTAAATGTCCTTAGTCATGCTGAACTTGCTTTTTCAGCTTCCAGGGTTGTTGCCTATCCACAAGAGCTCAGTATGTCGCTATTTATATTTGCTAATAGGTCCCACAAAAGGGAGACGGGATTGTTGTGTAAGTCATTGCCCCAGTTCAGAATACATTGGGAAATTCCCACGGATATATACAATACAGAAGCAAACAATGACATCCAAATATCTGCCTAGTAAAAGATACATCTAGCTTTTCAAAGGGTGACATACCAAAGTGATGAGGAATTAGTCAAAACCCTGGATTAGATATGGGTTCAAACTCCACTCCCCTCATGCTAACACAACTTCCCAGCCTTGTGTGGATGGGCTTGCTCTTCCCAAGACACTGGGATTAAAAACAAAACAACAAAACAAATACAAAAAACCCCCAAACAAGCAAACGAACGAACAAATAAACACCACCCCCCCGCCAAACCCCACAAAACAAAATAGAAAAAGAAGAAGAAGGAGAAAAACCCCCAGCTATTAAACAAACCCCACAAAGGTGGAGTTTTCAAGCATACCAAGAGGGCTTAGCAGTGCAAGTCAGTCAGATGCATGCTTCTAAGTCCCTCCACTGCTTTGGAAGACTTCCAGCCCTAGGAGTAAAATAAAAGGCAGGGGATATATATGGCTTCTAGGCTAATGAAGCTTAATTTTATCCAGCTTCTATTTATTCTTTGGTTTCGCTTCAGAGCATTGATTTCACATTCCTGTACCTTTTAGATATGCATATATATTTCATAAATAGGCAAATGTATATACACAGACCTGAGCATGGGAGTATGTTTATACATGTAAAGCAACTGGGTATTTACAAGCTGTTTCTAAGGTTATAATATCCATTGCTATTATGAACTGCTTCATTAACCTGTCAATCAGATTGCTTTCTCCCTTTCAGCCCTCTCCTGTGTTACTCTGTGTGTTGGAAATGAAGCATGTGTGTTCGTGTCAAGTGTATTATTTCAGACAGTACAGACACACAGACACACATGGACGCACGCCCAGAAATTAGTATGGTTTCATTGCTGCCTCCCCAGAAGCCTGGCTCTGGCCGACCCTCTGGACTTCGCTAGCCATGGAGATGCCTCATGCAGTCATTTATCACCCAGCCCCTGGCCAGTGGCACCAGGGTCCCGGCGTTTCATCCCCAGGCAGCCTGGCTGCCGTGCAGGAGGAGGGGCATGTCTGCAGCGTGGTTGCAGTTTGGAAGCACTGCTGATGGACTAGTCCCCAGTAAACCCCCCAAAAGTGCTGATGTGCTGAAAGCAGCTGACACTGATGGATCTGCTCTCATCTTGCCTTTCAGTCGGCTGCAAGAGAGAAGAGAGAGAGGAAGAGAAACAAAGGCAGAGATTAACTCTTTTGTCACAGAGCTCTGCAGTTTTACAAGGCAAGATAAAGCTGCTGTCCAGGTTGGGTGCAGATGGGACCAGCTCAGCACAGTCTGTCTGATTCTCTATGGACTCCAATAGGGGGAAAACCAGCCTGAACTGCACAATGATTTACTGATAGGGCCCGTGCTGCCTAACTGAGCCTTATAACTTTCCTTGCAGTTGCAACCACAGCCAGGGAGACCAGCAGGGATGCCTGGACATGGTCCTGGGCCACTGGATCTGGGTGGCCCTGCCTGAGCAGGGGGCCGGGACAAGATGACCTCCAGAGGTCCCTTCCCACCTCAACCATTCTGTAGTTCTGTGACTCTCCCAGACCTGCACACCAGCCATTAAACCAACACTGCTTGCCCCAACACTGCTTTAAGCACCACACAGCAGCATCAAATCCACCCGGTACAGACCCCTGAGGTGTGACACAAGCTGCTCAGCCAGCAAGGCACACTCCTGAGGATGCAAGCTCAATTAACACAGATGTCCAGGGGGATTAATACACTCCCGTGTACGAAATCATGGGGTGGATTTTGTTGGCCTGTGATGCCAGGCATCAGAATCCCCAGATCAAGTCTCAAACTGCTACTTGTGGTACTCCTCACTAGAGCCAGTCAGAATGTTTTAATGTAATTTCATTTAATCAAACCAAGTTTTACCAAAATTGAGCTGTTTGGGGAACTGGATCCATTTGGCTCAAGTTTTTCTCAAGAATGCTTTGGATCCAAGGGGCCCAGATATGAACCTCCAGTCTGCATTTTTATGTCATCCAGCTGCACAAGAAGAATTTGGAAGGTTTCCTTCTTCTCTCACTGTGCTAGAAATTTCAGCAGCTGCCAAGGAGCAGGACTTCCAGCTTCCAGATCTCCTCTCTGAAGGACTAGCAATGTATCCACATGGATGTGCCCTGCACAGTCACATACAGAGCTCAATGCAAATATGGTCAGAGATTCACCCACCTCTTTCAATGCCTTTGCACAGTCATATTTATCACTGACAATGTCACAGGTACAGCAGGATCCCAAATTCTCACATGCCCAGCTGTAGGGCCAAATGTCCTCAGAAAGGCAGACTACACTACATTAAGCCTAAACACACAAGGAGATATATGCAATAATACTACTAACAAGAGGGTAACAACAATAATACTAATGTTAATTCTTATTAATAAAAATGTTAACAATATTTTGTTCCTATGGAAAATCTCATTTCATTTGTAACCTTGATTTTCCTTGATTCAAAGAGAGGAGGTAGGATATTTTCCCTAGGTAATTCTAAAAACATTTTCCTAAACTTGATCATTTTCCAGTTTCAACAGAAACTTCCAAATAGCATCTTTCAAAAACAAAGTTCAGATTTTTAATCAAGAAAAAGAGAGACACCTTGTCATGAGAAAGCCATTTTACAACTGGGAAACACTGCTGAGCTCTAACTCTGCACAGCACTAATTCTTGCCTGGATTTTTCATGCCTGGTTTATCGTGCACTTGTGTGGCGCAGTTCACAAGTATTCCCAGGCAAACCAGTCACCAGGTGAAGTACAAATTATACAAATTACCATGAATAAAGGCAGGAGCCAGTCCCAGCTGAGTGTTAGGGTTGTTGCAGGGTGTTTGTCAAGACTGGGGTCTTCTAGCACTGAGCCCTACGCAGCTTTACAAACACATAGAGAGAGCCTGTCAGATCTGCAATCCACCATCATAAAGCATATCAGTAAAGACAAGTACATTACACTTGGACATGGACACACTCCGAAACACAGACACATCACCACAGCAAAAACTCCTGCTCTCACGTACACTCTGCTGAACATGCAATCCTTCCTGAAATACAAACAAGATCTCCAAGTCAACAAACGGAAAATGTGGGGCTGGGGGGAAGAATCTTGAGATTTATCTTCTTTTTTTTCTTTCTAATTCCTAGAGGAAAAAAAAGGGCCTTTAAAAATAAATTAATAGTAAATGCAGTGTTTCCTGAGGAAATCTTGTGGGTTTTGCCACATCATTTCAGTTTTTATCTATTGCCTCACACTTCCTTTTAACGAAAAATTGTAAAAGCTAAGTCCGAGTCCCAGAGTGTAAAATGGGCTTGCAGAGTACTGTTCCTGTCCAGAGGATGATTTAAAATGAAACCTGAAGTAGAGATCTGTTCTAAAGTCTGAAAACAACTTTGAAATTTAAAAGTTTTCCACCACACACAAATAACAATAATAATGTCACCATGCCAAATGCAGACAGTCTTGGAAACAAACCCACCAAGGTATTAGCGATCATCTCTTCACATGTCCTTAATAAAATCTTGGTCTAAAATCTATCTATAATATGCCATCTGCCACACACTGAGATGAAATATGGTGTGTGCTCTTGGCATCTAGCCCTCTGATGAACCATTTGTGAAATCTCTGCAGAATTTCACATTCTCAGTAGCACACTTTTCTAGAGAACTGATTTTCAACTTTAATTTTATCTGTGGGCTCCTAAAAAAAATAGATCTGCCTCTGAAGGGCCTAAAAGACGATCTATAGATTGTTATACAGCTGGTTTGAGCTTGCCTCTCTCAGTAACTTTTGCAGACTCACTTAGGAACAGTTCAAGTTCCCCAGGGAGTCCTGTGGACCATGTAACCAATATTTGGTACTTTAAAGAAGGGCTACAGGGACTGCCTAGATTGAGGTCATGGAGGCTTCCAGTGCCAGGGTTAGCTAGCCCCTGGCTGTAAACACCTCTGAGCAAAACCTGTCTTCGTCTCCATCTCAGAGTGCTGACAGGTGCTGAGAGGTGATTAAGCAGGACACTTGAGCAAGTGCCTGCTTTCAAGCACCTGAGGACTGCTGGTGGGATTCCTCGTGTGCTGCAGGTCGGGCATGTGCACAGCCTATGGAGAAGTGAAGCCCTTGGCAGCACCTCAGAGCTGCTCCTGCCACTGAGTGCTGCCCAGGCACCAGAGCTCTGTGTCCAGGGAGTGCATCTAGGCAGGAGAAGACTCACCTTCCCAGTCCATGCACCCACCTCAGTGCCCTCCACTCCCAGTGAGACCACGAGGGCCCATTTATTCTAAGATATGAAATTTGTGTTGTTTCTTTATTGTTCTTTAATGAAACCCTGTTTATTCTAGGCTTTTAATTCTTTCCATCTATTATGTTTAGACAACTCATTAACAATCATTTGTTATCATTAGACTTCAATTTTAAGCTCCTTTTCCCAGAGGAGGCAAGGCAGTACTTTTAAACATATTTGCATCATAAACAATTTCTGGGCCCCGTGTGCCATCTATTACCTTGGCCCTTCCTCCCTTCTTGTGCTGGAAGGTGCTGAAAGAGCCTTAGCAAGATTTTGGCTGAGTCCAGAGCAATTCGTGTTTCCCCCTTGCCTGGAGCCATGGAGGGCTCTGCATTAGGACAGCAACCCCACGCATTAATAGCAAACTCTTGAAATCCTAGGTCATGTAATGGTGAGCTGCTCCTTCCAGTGGGATTAATGACTACATGCTGCAGCTGAATTCATTAGGGCCTGCTAAAGATACCATGCTAGCCTGGGACAATGCATGGGCCTCATTCTGCTCATTTATGGTTGTTCAGCTCCACTGCATTTAGTGAAGTCATTCCTGATTTGCAGCAGGGTCCCTCGTGTGCATGCTAGATAAGCACTACGTCACACTTTGCATTCACTGACAGCTCCCAGTGGGCAAAAATCTGATCCCTGTTATGTCGGTTAAATCCAGATCAACATTCACTGAGGCTGCAAGGCATCCTTTGGATATGAAGTAGCATCAGCATGCATGTGTGGCCCACATGATGCAATTTGCTTTGGTAGAAGGGAGGTCCCTTAACTTGCATAGAAAGCAGGAAACTAGTCACTGTTCTCCTCATGGCTTTTCTAAGTTTTGCTTAGAAAATTCATCATATTCTGCTCATCACTAACCCTGACCAGTAAAAATGAGAAATCACTAAGCTGGCAGTTTTTTAATGTATGTTTAGATCTCCAAAATCTCATTCCAAATTATGCTCAAAAAATGTTGGACATGGCAGCCATGTCTCCTGTTTCCCACATCCCCATGAGCAAGCCAATGACACATCTGTTCAGAAGAAGTTTAGCTCTTATTAGTAGCACTCCTAGATCATCTCTGGCAGTGCCAAGTCTTGTGCTGGTGCTAATGCATTGTCATTGTCTTGAAACCCTGGAATCTGGCTTTTAAAGTTCATCTGGTGGTGCTACCCCAGGCCCAGTAACATGACAGGAATGCACATTTTGGAGCTGCTGTGTTTCACTAAAGCCCCTGCACCCTTGAATGGCAGTCAAAAAGAAATCCGCTGTCCAAAGGCCTCAGTTCTGCATAGCTCTAAGCTTGTGCTCAGCTTTAAAGACTTGGAGGGCTTTCACTCATAGGCCTTTCATTTGTCCAAAAGCCCTTTCACACCAGCAAGTGCAAAGGAGGTATTGCTTGCAGCCAAATTTTGCAGGCTAGAGTATACACACAGGAGAATAGCAGGCTGGACCACCACACCTGCTACAGCTTTCCATATGGATGCTTGCAGCTTACAAGAAGATGAAAAATTTCATACATATTATTGTGGACTGTTCATGGAGTTTTTACACATCTGATGAACTCTACTGCCTCTACAGTGCTAGAGATCATGATGATCCTTGCTGCAAGTCTCCACCCTGCATGCTAAGTAAATTCCCGTAATTTTCTATCCTTCCTGTTGTTACTCTGATCCAATTAAAGTCACTGCAGCTAAGTGAAAAGTCATGATTGGCGAATTGGATTTGGGAAGGCAGAACACCCATCAGGGGCCAGGTTTAATTTAGGTTTCCACAAAATGTCTAAGGCCATTGGCAAGCTAGAAGAGGCAGCTACACCCTTGGTTGGCTGCAGCTCGGAGAAAAGGGATTAGTTGGTTGCTGACAGGGCTCCCTGCTGCCTCGTGTCCATGGAGCTTTCCAATTCCAATGCCTGTGTCATAGCCCTTTTTTTCTAATCCACCTCCTGCAATGGTCCTTTATATATCTCTTCCATGCCCCTTCTAAGTCTCTTGTCCCCAGTCTCATCCTGCAGCCACCATCTCTCATGATTACTCCACTCATCAGTGCAGCCCCCTCCCCAAAAATGCATTTCCCACGGTCTTGAGGGGCACTTCTGTGCAAGTCATGTACATGACTGGACCTGCACTCCTGGATGTGGTGTGGGACTTAAACTTCTCTGACGTCAAGTGGAAGTTTTACCAGTAAGGTTGAAGAGGTTCAACACATGGAGAGCTCTAAACACTTCTCCAAACACCAAGTGGCCAACTCCTTCCAGCTGCCCTGGATGCAGACCTCCGGAGTTCCAATCACACAGCGAGATGAGTACAATAAAAGATCCATTTTCATGAGCCTAAGTGACCAGAAGGCTATCTGTGATATTTCCAACATAAGCCATTAAAAAATGGTGTGCCATATCTGCTAAAACCAGAAGTATCACTGAAATTCATTAAAATAATTAAACATATCATCGATTCTGAGTACCTTCTGAATGTTAAGCTTCTAATACATTCTTAGGCTATTTATTCTGATTTAATGCTCACCTTGGACACAGAAGCATTGAAAAGGTAACAAACTGAATGGACAACTGATACTGTCATATGCTTACCTGATTCTAAGCACTTCAGAAACTTCATGAAACATGTAATAAAAATAAAGAATTACTAACACTACTACCCAAATGCACAGTAAGCCACTTGCATAAGACCAGTAACAGTCAAGAAATGTATCCTAACAAACATTATACAAAAATAAATAATATTTGAGGTGGACTCTAAATTCTCAGGTTTGGGACACTTGCAAAATACATTTTATTTTTTGGCTTGGCTGTTTTACTTTTCTTTCCTTTTTTCTCTTTTTTTTTTTAGTAAAATCATGCCTGACAATTTAGAAAATCTCATGTATTTCCAATCTTGCACCCAAAACACAAGACTAGCAAGATCACTTGGCATGTTAAGAAGCCTGTCTATTAATATTTGTAAACATTTGCAGCATCAAATACTTGAAAGAATCACTTGAGCCATCACTTGACATACTTCTGCTCCTATTGAAATAGAAGAACTAAAGAGGATCAGCCAGAGGAACAAATCCATTCTCTCCTACCTGTTACTTGTTGTGAGAGTTTTTTGTTTTGTTTTTGTTTTGTTTTTTTAAGGAATCATTATTTTCACTTTGGTTGTCAACTTCAGTGGAAATATACTCCCTGTTCCAATATTTCTAATCCCCTTGAGGATTTTTCAGGCCCTATTTCAACTGAGACCTTTTTTACAAGTGTGGCCCTTTCCCCCAAAAATGTTGCTACTGAGAAAAAGTTGTTTCTTTCCCTATGGTCTTGCCAATATTGGACCACAAGCTAGAAGTTGCCAGGACCTGAGTTTCCAGCCCCTCCAGATCTTGGCATTGACTGCCTTTCAGAATCTGGCCCCTGAGGCTTTGCAGTTGGCTCATGAAAAGAAAAAAAGGGCTCCTCCTTAAAATCACAGTCCGTGCAAGTTTGTGTCTTCCATGAAAATTAACATGCTGGACAGCAGATGGGACAAACACATGCTAGAGGCCAGATCCTTATGCTGGTTACACCAACATCATCTGCAAACTTGAGGGAACAAGGGCAAACAACAGAACTAAAGCAATTTACATGAGCAGTAGGTCTGCCTTCCTGCTGGCTAGCAGTAACAGTTTGGATTTTTGGGAAGGGGCAGGGAGAAAGAAAGAGAAATAACTCCGTTTACACAAAATTTCAGCCCACTCCAAAGCTGTCCTAAGAGGACCCATGCTGTGATACTTGATAACTGATTCAGATGCTTTAAAAAATCCAAAGAACAACACACCACCACACCACTTTGCCAAGCAACAGGCTTCACAACTGCCTTTGGAGAGCCAAACAGCCCCCAGGATACACAGGTAACTTAATTTTCCCCTCTCTTCTCCCAGTCCCTCATTTATACCTCCTCAAAATACCTACTTGTGGTGAAATAATGACAGTGCAGTCTCATGGAAGATTCTGGCAGCATCCTGCAAAAGAGCAAAGCCCACGGTGTTCAGACAGTGCACAGAAGAATGGTGCGTAACACTTTGCAAAGAACTGCCTCCTCGGAAAGTCTTGACCTCTTCGAATGGAAGACCCAGATCCTGAACCAATTTTCTTCCCCTGGCCCAACTGTCCCCTTGATTCTTGGTCTCACTGATTTAAGGACACTCATTCTTTCTCACCATTTCTCTTTCCTAGCCTCTGTCTGGTCACCTTCTAGGCCAGAAGGACCATGCAACATTGGGGTTCTACCTGAGTCTTCATTTCCTGAAAAAGTTTTCACATATCCTTCTCTTTAGGATACAAAGTTCCTTCCACTCGAGTTACACATAAACAGCATTTATTCCATTGTGCTTTTCAAAGGGAATTGGCACTCAACTTCCTGAGATGCTGCGAAAATTCTAACTGTACCCTAGAAGCTGCAGGGATTGTGAGTCTATGCAGTCAGATCTGAGAGATACTCGTGGATTTCTCACAACAGTAAATTCAGAACAAGCGCCTCTGCTTTTGGATCCTTCAGCAAGTACAGCACAAAGACTTCTGTGCTCCCAGGTCAAATGTATTTCCTTCATGGAAAGGCTCTCTGGACACATCTGGCATGTTATCAGATTAATTTCCACTGAGCTTGATCCAATGTTCATCAAAGTCAATAGTGACATTTCCTGGGTCATGGCGGAGGTCCAGTAAGGCTCCATACTTTCCCATATGTAATCATTTAATTACCTCCCACAATTACTTCTGCAGGGAGCTTTAAGATTTTCAGTTCTGCGACACCTCTTCCTGATGGTCTCTGGATCAAGCCTTTGCCAGGAGAAGGCGACTGGCCTGACTCATGTTATAGGAAGGGTTCTGCAGGCCCCTCTTTGTGACCCACAAGAGGCTCAATAGCAAACAAGGGAAAAATATATTTATCATTACTTCTCTTGATCATGATCTATTTCCTGCAGGACTCTGAATCGGGGAAGTCCAGTCACATCTCTGTGTACACACATGCGTGTCTGTACATATGTGCAAAGACAACCAACCCCAAAGGTCAAACAGGACTGCCACTCCAAAATACAATAAAGCTCTCAGCTTAACTTCAAGGAAGAGGCAAAAGCAAATGATCAGAGAGAGCAAGAAAGCAAGAGAGACAGAGATAAAGAGAAAAAACCAAGGGGAAGATGATTTTCTATCAACAAAACAGCAGGGACAAATTCTAGTTCATCTCATCGGAAACATCTCCTTCGTGTGCAAACACTGCCTGGAGCCAACACTAATCTCCCAGATTAAAACCTTTTAATAGCAATTAGTCCTCTCTGCACTAACCCACTGGACACTCCACTGCATATTTGGGAAAGGGGGGAGGCTAGAGGGAGTGTCACCAACAGTTTAACTCATAAGTGCCCTGATTTGTCTAAATCCTTATCTCACACACACATTTGTGCCCAGGCCAGGACACCGTGGCAGTGAAACCTGTTTGGATTGCAGCAGAGAATGGGACCACAACATCTAGATGTGGGTTTTGCATGTGTAAATATTCAGGTGAGTTGGATCAAGCCCAGATCCAGGAGGTGGAATTTCAGAGTGGCATTATGGCAAGCCAGAAGCATTAGCCAGCTACAGTCAGAAGCACTGACTTACCACCAGCTCCAAGGGCTATCCCAGCTGGCAACAAGAGACAGCCACAGGCAACAAGATGTCCTTAGAGCTACCTTCATGCTGCCAGCCTGCTGAAGCAGCCTTGGTACTGCTCCTCCCCGAGACACCTTCCATCATCCCTGGAGAAAAGGAAGAGGAGAGACTTTTTAGAATTGTTTTTGGTTGGCTCATCTCCATATCTCATCAAAGGTCTTGTGTGATCTCTCTGTGAGTGTTTACAGGAAACAGGAGCTGCTGCCCCATCTGGGTCTGGCAGAGGGAGCAGTTCCCACCTCCTGCACAGATTGCTCTACCAAGAAAGGCAGATCCTACAGAAAAGAACATCAGATTGCATACCAGCCCCTATTAACAAAGTGAGCAGCTTGGCTGAAATGGCTGAGAGGGGAAAGAGGAAAGTAGAGGACACTGGTGCGAAACAATAGTCTCTGCACAGAGACTCTGAACTTCCCAAATGGCAAGCCAAGCAGAATTTCTTGGAAGGAGCCGCATCAGCTGCCCTTCGAGCTATTAGACCACACAAACAGGACAGAGGAAAACCTTCCATGAGGTGACTGTAGAGAGAGGAGGAAAAACTATTTTGGGTGGCTATTATCCTCTTCCCCTTCTCTTCCCAGCAGTGGGAGCTGCCAAAACCCCTGCACAACCCTGTGGTGTCCCCCGCCCTCTAACACACACACACACACACACACACACACACACACACACACAGAGACACACACACACCATCCATAGGGGTAGTGCAATTACTATTCAGGCTGGGGGCTGAAGATAGTCTCCTGGCCCTTCTTCTAATGTAAGGTTATTGTAATTGATATGAAGGTAATTGATAATGTGTTACGGTGAATAATGTCTTCAATTTTCTGCTAAATCCCATTTTTGTAGCCATCTGGGCTCCTCCAACTGCCCCCCTGGGACGCAGAGTAATAGATAGTAATTATTCTCAAGTCATTTACTTTTTCAAAGTGTTTAGTGCTTATCTGTTTTACAATTAAAATGGAAACGACCCTGATTCACTTCCTTTCTTTTTTATTTAAATAGCATTCACACACACACACACACACACACACACTCACACACACACACTCCCCTACACGCCCTGGAGCCTGGAGGGTGTGTGCCTGTATATACATGTGTGCCTGCATTTTATTGTCATGCAGAAACACACAGGACAGAGGTATGTAGTCCATCATGCACCTTCACTCTGAGGCACTGAGAGAGCACAATCACACAACACTAAGAAATACAAATTGTGTTCCTTTCCACCACCCCCCCCTTGTCCCCATGGTGACGCACAGAGTGAATGCCTCGAAACACCCCAGAGAAACACCCCCAGGGAGGGATGCATCCAGCACACAACAATGCACACCTCAACATGCCCAACTACACACTTACCTGACCTTATGTGGGAACCAGATATTTCCACAGGATCAGCCAGTGAACAAGAAATCAGCTGTAAGTACATCAAAGTGATAGCATTTTACCCCAACACTGGTAATCTGTATAAAGATAAACCTGAAAGTTTTAACAACACAGACACAGTTACACCTAGAAGAATACAGCTAATCATATAAATGCAGAGACCAATATTAATATACAGTAGATTCCAGAATATACATGTAAATAAGATAATGCAAGCTATTAAGGGCACCACCAATGGAAACAATACTTTGCACAGCAGCTAAACCTATTGCAGCATATGATCCAAACCCCCCCAGTGTTAGCCCCTTTGAGTTCTGCTTCAGCTTGTGGTATGCCAGGTAAAACACAAATGAACAAATCCTCAGTGTTCACAGGGATCCACTGTGCTAGATTTAAGGATTTCTTCAACAGTTGTAGCCTAAGCCTTGGTAACTGATGCACAGGAACATCTGCAGCTACAAAGTACCTCAGTGAGACTCTAACACGAAGGCTAATAGGAAAATGGTCCAGGAGCTTTCCTGGGGCCAATATTTGGGTGAGAAAATCCAACTCGTTTGAAGCATGCAGAAATAAACCCAGAGGAAATGCTGCCGTTTGTATGATGGTTTGAGAAGGAACCTGAACCAGTGACTGTGTCAGACCCAGGCAAGTGTGTAGCCCGTAGGGCTTCAGAATGAGATTCTTCAACTAATCTCTGCCAGGCTCTCCCACCACCATCTCTGTCCCCATCCTACAGGCCACTCTCACTGCAGCTCTCACTGCAGCAAAAATTACCTCACTGGTATTTTGAAAGTTTCTGCCTTTGCCCCAGAGTCCTAAAAGGACACGTTCAGGCAGGTACAGACTGGCACTGAAGCAGAAGCTGAGGAAAGTGAAGATGGTGAGGATCTTGGGACAACCCTCCATAGAGTTTTACAGGCTCCAGGTTGCAAGCATTCATCCAGAACTCAAATATCAAGCCTTTTAAAGGTGATTGACCACATCCAATCATGATTCAGAACAAATTAGTGGCTGGCCTCTGAAAGAGCCCAGACTTCTGTATCTCAATATAGACTCGAAATTTAGGCAACTGTTTGGGGAAAACATTTATGGTACTGAATTTGGATTATAAAGCAGATCTTCCCAGACCAGACACAACCCCATAACCTTGGAAGGCAAATCCTCTTGGGAGACAGGACAGGAGGAACCAGATGCTCCATCCCATTCTTTTGCTCCCCAGCTAGAACAGTTGCTAACAGAGGCTGATGTTTTCCCACAGCAAAATGGAGGACAGACACTGCCCCCCAGGATGGCATCTTACACATTATTCCATCTCCAAAAGCCAGGATACCAAGCCATTGCCAATTTCAGCAGATGGACGAGTCAACCATGTGTAATTAATTTAATTCTGTATATATATTTTTTTTCCCCCATCTGAACAATCAGATGACAGCTTTCACAACCACCCTCACAACCCATATCACCACCATCCCAGCAGAAATACAGCCAAGGCTTTCTTCCATTCTCCCAGGAAGTCGCTGGAGCACTGCTGTCCTTTGCAGTCAAGGTGAAAGTGGCCCAGGGCTTTGAGCAGAAAGATCCTGTTGTTCTTTTGTTCAAGTTTATAACTGTTTGGGGCTGTGTAGGGGTTTTTTTCCCCCCTCTTCCGTCTCTTTCTGTTTCCTTTTTAATTCTTTTTAATGACTTTCCCAACGCAATCGGCAGAGGACCACGCAGAGACTGCTTCCCCCTGCTGAGAGGGAAACAAGACTGAGGGAAAAGGGCACCAAGGGAACTGTTCACATCCTCTATTCATCTCTGCCAGCCTCTTTTCCCTGGTGACTAGCCCCACACAGCTCAGCTGTGTGGAGTTAGTATGGAACAAAGCAGAACCTGAACCAGGAAAATCTCATCCAGCACCATGGAGTCCGGCTGTGTCTGCCATATGAAAGAAATCTGGGGTGTCCGACCCATGAGTGTGGCCCATGTGGTCCTATCACAAGGGCAGCAGTGTGGGCTGAGGAGAGGAAAAATATGTTGTGGTTTCCATGAGTCCAGCAGAAGTCCCCCAGGCAGGGAGAGTGGCTGGAGCCCACTGCTCAACTATCAGGGAACACACGGAGCTGCAGCTTGGGAAACCTGCTGCTGGGAAGCCAATGAGCATGAAAGAAGCAAGCTTAAGACTCCTACAGTACTCACAAACTCTCTAGTCCAGGCACTCCCAAGCAATGCCATCCTTTGTTCCAGCAGCTCGCCCAGCTCCAGCCTGGGAATGAGCTCGGTAGAAGCCAGATGGTACTTCCTCCATCTGCTCCCTGGCACTTGGCTGCATGTACATCAGGGAGCAGGGTGACTAGCTGGGCAGGCAGGACTGCAAGGTGGAAGCACTTTGCAAGGAAGCAAAGTTTGCTCCAGCTGGTTGCTTTTGGTGAGGACCAACCCCCTCTCCCACAGGCTCCATCTCAGCCAGTTGCAGGGAGCGCTTCACCTTGGCAAAGAGCCTCTGGGCTGCACTGCGTGTGGGACAGCTCTGGAAAAGCAGCTGCTACCATAGCAGGCTCTCCGGATTGCCAGGCTGCTGCTAACGAGCCATGCACATTCCAGGGTTGCAGGGAGAGGGGGAGAGCTCTGAGCTGCCAGTGGCCTGGGCTGGAACACCAGGAGCTGGTGGCTGGTGAAAGCATCATGTGTTTACTGCACTACCTCTCTGCAGGGGACACCTGTCCCAAAGCGTCCCTCCTCTAGGAGGTGCCGGTTTAATCGTTAGTTTTTCCAGCACCAAAGAGGAGCTATGATCTCTGTTGCACAGTATGACTGTTGTTTGATAATCAATTACCTCCCAACCAGGAAATTTCAAAGCATTTTGTATCCAATAGCTTGCTGCATTGCTTTCTCTTGGGGGAATACATAGCATATGCTATATGTTTTCATTGATTCTTGAAGTTTTCCATGGGGAAAAAGGAAAAACCTCTAAGTCCAAATTCCTTTGAAGTTCCCACTGCCCTACCAGCTTTCAGGCAGATGAAATGGATGGACAGAAATTTATAAATGTAGGCTGGGAAAAGCAGTGCAAAGACCCAGGTACATCCCTGTTGAGACAGACACATCCAGCCCATCGTTGTCTGAGGTATATTCTGCAGCACCTCCAGCCAAGATCCCAGCAGCTGCATAGTGGTCTCTGCTGGTGCTTCTATGCTCCATGAGTTAGCAAAGGCTTTCACTACATCATCTGCCTCCATTCTAAGGATACTTGTTTCTGTTTGTTAGCAGGTGGGCACAGAAAATGGCTGTTTACCTGCTTCTTGATATCATTGATTTGTACACTGAGAAACTGGACGTTTTGCACCCATAGTCCTCTCTACTTTCACATAAAACAGTTCCTTAACCTTTCCTCACAGGCTGGTTTCCAGCTCCATGGCAGCCTTCAGCACTACACAAGACTCCACTGCAGCAGGCCAGAGAGCTGCTGGGACCTCTCATGTCTCAGCAGTGACCCTGGCATTGATAAAAAGCAGAGCCAACATTTTCTTAGTGCAAGAGTGCAACATTACTGACTCCTACTCAGTTTGAGATCTGCCCTCCCCTGCAGGCCCTGAACTAGTTCCTCCATTCCTTAGTCACACCGAGCCTTTGCATCTACTGAATATTACTCACCTAAGTTTAGTTAATTTCTCCAGCATACCAACTTGTATGTTTTGAGTTGCAACTTTGCTCTCCAAAGGACTTGCAACCCTCTTTCAGTTTGCTGCCTCTCTGGTTGTTTTTCATTTTATTGTCAAAATCTCTAAAATATCGATCAGAAGTAGTTTCAGGCCAATCCCCTGCAAAAACTCCTCCCTATTTGAGGAGTAACTGTATCATAGTTTAGAGCCATGTTGTGTCCAGACAGCAGTAATCAGCACAAGTGGGAACATCTCCCATGCTGGCACCTGACACAACCACAGCCCGAATGCAAAGGAGGCATTATAAGGGAAGCAGGCAGTGGAAATCAGCTCTGAAAAATCAGAATATAAGTTCAGTCAAGAATGGCTGATAGCTGGAAACTTAAAATGTCTTAAACTCAAGCTGGGGTAAAAATCTAGGGAAATCCCAGGGCTACACTTCCAGATGAAACACTTGTTGACAGCCATTCTCTTTCTGACCTAATGGACTGGAAGAGAGGAACAGAGAATCTGAAACCCTCAGCAGATTGCTTCCAGGTCTTGCTTTTCTCTTGCAATACACAGTATATGTGGATGCCAAGCAGCAGCAGGGGAGAATCAGAGTGGTTAGATGATGTGCTTTCCTTCTGCTCTGCCATCCTACAGCAACTCATCCTGGTGAAGAAAACCAACAAGGAAAACATCTGAGGTTGATAAAAGAAGAAAAAATAGAAATGGGATATAGCAAAAGCTGTATTTCTTGAAATATTCTTGAATAAAAGTGTTCCTAACACAAGAATAAGACGTTGACTTTATCAGAAGCTTTCTTCACAATATCTTAATTAATAAACCACATTTTTCATTTTTAGAAATATTGGAAATTTCAGAGGAATCCTCCCTAAAAGCAATTCAGGAACTGCCAGACATACAGCAAGGAAGTACCTTGAAAAAAATTCAAGTGTGGAAGCCTCTCTGCAAAGATACTTAAACAACTGGGTTGAAATGGCAGCACCACAACAAAGTGTAGAAGGGTATTTACAGCAAGTGACTCTTTTCTGCTCAGTGCAATATATTTATCAGTCAGTCTTTTCCTTGATATGTGATGCAATCTCCTGGTCTCCTGCAGGAGTTTCAGGGTTGCAGATTGAAAGACTGTTCTAGGTGCAAAGCCAGAACAATTACATCCAGGTAGACACTGAACAAACTCACAGTTGCCCCACCCCGTGGGCCTGCCCAAAGGAAGCAGAGACAATGGCAGCACAAATGTCCTGTGAAGAAAACAGCAGGGAGATCTGGCAGATCCTGAGGCAGTGACATGCTGACTGTCAGCCAGAGGGTCCATGAGCCTGACAGCTCTGGTGTGTGCAGTACAGCAATGGCCACTCATACCCACAAGAAGTGCTGAGGCTTTTGAGCTAGGACAAAGCTCTTAGCACAGCTGTTGCTCTCAGTGCCCATGAGCAGAAAGTAATACCAAAACTTGAGTGTTCTTAGCACTGCACCATGGGACAGACCAACCAGGACTGCTGCAGACTGCTGCACAGCTACCTGCCACTTCCAGACACTCCAGACCCATCCTAAGTGAAACCATCCCACATCTTTGCTATCCTTTCCATTGGAAATTCCTCTAGTGAGTAACTCCTGTTTTCAGCATGTCACAGAGCACAAGATAGAGCCAAGGTCAAGCTGAGAAGTCAGTGCATACTTTGGTGTCTGGATTAACAAGATCCATAGTGGGCACAGCAGTGGCTGATCCACCAACAGCCACTCATCCAGCATTACACAGTCAGAGGCTGAAGGCCCATGGACAAGTTTAAATAAGCCTTGGGCCCAGGGGTGGAGGTTGCAGGAGAGACTGGTCAGGGTGGTTAAGGTCTATAAATGTACAAAACGTACAAAAACCTTTACCAAGGGTGGATACCTTTGCTGAACTTTACCAGGAATTCAGGTGAAACTCAACAAGGACCAAGAAACCTGAAAGAGATTGTTTCTTTGCTTTCTGGTGTCAAGAGCTGGACCAACAGATACCCACCCTGGAAAGCAGAGGGAACTTTCAGAAGCTGTGAAGTAACCACAAAAAAAGTGGCAGTCTCCAGGTTGCCTAAGTTTTTGGCACAGTCCCATCCTTTTACTTGTTCCTTGGGTTCCACAGCCTAGCGAATAGGCTGCTAGCACTGATTTTATGAGATGCTGTTGGAGTTACAGTTCCCCAATACTGCTTCAGGGAGAAATGAATAGTAATCCCATGTGCCAAACTGGACCCATACAGCCTAGGAGGGACGAAAATCTTGGCAATGCCACCCTGCTCCATTCTGGTGGGAGGGCTGAGGCATAAGGAAAACTGAGACAAACTGCAGCAGTGAATTTGTGCTCCTGCCATGTCTCATTCCACCCAGGACATCCCCTTTCCACGTTCCCTGAGAGATGGGTTGTCCGCTGAAGTACCTTCATGATGAAGGGATGGCAGCATGAACATAAACTTGGTCTCTCTTGTCACTTGTTAAGACCAATGCATTCCTCAGAGTTATGTCCAGCTCTGGAGCTATATTCACAGTCCCCCGTGGACCAGTAATATCCCAACTCTCTCCCTCAGGAACCTAATGAAGCCCATATTAATCCTGGGAACACATCCCAGATCCAGCTGAAGGCCACAACTTGATGGTATGGCCTCCATCACTTGATGGAGCAGGGCAGCTGTGGCCATGAGTCAGGGCACTGCACTGAGGTCAGCGGAGGTTAGGCAGGAACTGAGACAGACCAGGGCCCCTGCCCTGCCGAGGTCTGCACATGTCTCTGCTCTCCTCCAGGCAGGGCAGCACCCAGTGGTCAAGGTGCTCTCTCCCAGTCCCTTTTCCCCTGACCTCCATCCTCCTCTGCACCCGCACGGCCCTGGACACAGCACCCTGCACAAGGCAGCTGCAGCAGCAAGGTGGGGATCTGTCCTGCCCCCTCGCCCTCCTGCTCCCGCCGCCAGGGAAGGCCGCTCCAGCCTGCCCGGGCTGGGCAGGTCATGGATCACCCGGGGCGGGGGCTGAGGCGTGTCCCCCCAAGATGACTTCAGATGCATTCCAGCGAGCCTGGCAACCTCTCGCACACACAAATAAAAGGAAATGAGAAACTTGGCAACAAAGAAACTGGCAGGGAAGCCACAGAGGCACACAGGAACGGGAAAAGAGATTAAACACAGGCTCAAGAGCCCCAGCGTGCTGAGCCTTCCTCTCTAAAGCCTCCCTTTAAGTTTGATGGGGGGGCACAGGAGTCTTCTTTTCACTTGAAAGGGCAAGAGGAGGGGCTGGATAAAAGGGATCCAGCATTATCCGGAATTGAGAGCACAAGAACGCGCTACAAAGCTTAAAAAAAGAAAAGTGCAGGCACACAGCTTCCCTATATACTTTCCTTGGTGGAAATCAGGACCTGAGATCTGAATTTGGCCGGAGAAGAGATCGAAGTGGAGACATTACAGGAGGAAGTTTAATAATGCAAAATAGTTTGATGAATGCTCTTCCCAAGTTCATGCTTTTTTTCTTTTTTTCAGCAATACAATAACATGCATTTGAGGCCTTCCAATTTATAATGGCAGACACTGATTTATATTGATACTACATGCTATCTAAGAGTCCATCCCAATATATTAGACCACATAATTGTGTTTCTTTGTGTTAGGATAACTCATAAACCTGCTAGGGTGCTTAGACTTTTGTCTGGCAGTGGAACCATTTAAATCAATCCACTGCAATACTGAGACAGAATTCACCTGCAGTGTGCACCCCAGAGTCTACAGTGCACTTTGACATCTGAGTTAAGACCAAGTGAAAAGCCTTTGCCTTGCACATCATGAGCTGTGTGGTTTCCTGTATGGAGTATATATGTTGTGGAGCTGACTGATCGCAGATGTAACATCTACCTCGCTCTTCATGTGTCATTAAACTTCAGGCACTTAGCTGGATCTGGAGTGGGGAAGAAGACAACCCTTTCTATCAAACAGATAGATCCTTTCAGAAAGTAAATGGGAAACACCCACAAAAGCCCCACACAACCCCTTCTCTCTGGATGAGAAAGGACACACACTCTCTATGCAGTCACAGCAGTGCAGGACAACAGGCAAAGTATTTGCATCAGGCCTGAGAAGAGCCCAAAGCAGTTGTTCTCCAGAGCTAAAGTCTGATTCCTTGGATGAGCTAGTTTCCTCTTCTGAAACACACTAGGATGTCAAAGGATTGTTCATAGAGAACCAACTCATTCCTTCCAGACATACACACACCACAAACTTGGAAGATGACCTTTCTTCTTATTCCTTAAAGAATCACAGCAGGTAGAAACAAAATGTCAAGGGGATCTATGGGACTCAGAGGCCCTGTCCCAGCTCTGAATGATCTGGCTGTATCAACTACCCTGGCCTGTGTCTCAGGACTGCAGGAGCTACCTTGGAGGGTCTTCTCCCAGGCAGACACCATCTCCCACTGATACACAGTGATCTCAGTTCAGCAGCAGTCCAGCACCACAGATGCCTGACTGAGCATCCACATACCATGAACCACCTCAGTAGGTGGGCTGAGACAGCAGTGAGAAAATGGATTAGGATTGAGACAGTAAGCTCCACTGGGACTTGAATACTGGATATCTTCTGCACTGTCTGGCTCTGTGAATCAGAACCAGTGCCAAGGAAGTGGGATCCCAGTGCACTGGGAAAAAAGAGACCCATCTTGTATACTTGCCTGGTGATAAAATGAACCATGGTGACTGCAAAGTTTAAAGTGCCTGGCCATTCCGCACAGAGGAATAGAAGGCTGGTCAGATATTCATGTGTTCTCTTCGAAAGGTGGATAGCGGGTCTCTGTTCACACTCCACATCATGATTGGTTCAGACAGCATGTCAGAGGTGCCACTCTTTGCAAGGTGCCTGAGATCTATGTCCAAGCTTCTTCTGCTGAAAAAAAAGGAAAACAAAGCACAGAGAGGCAAATTTTTCTATGGGGTCTGCAGAATTCAACATCAGATGAGAAATTTTCCTTCACAAGTTCATTCACAAAAAGACAAGAAGTCCTGCTAGTTCCTTTACATCCCGAAACTCTGAACAGACAGATGATTTTCAAGTCAAAGGGATGGATTCCTGACTGTATAAACACAGTGGTTCCCAAGACAGTCTTATGCAGATTCAATGGACAAAGAACATTTTCCAAAATAGCCATACATTGGAAAGTTCAATCAGTGGGACAGTCTTTTCAAGGCACTATGAAGCAATCAGAGTAAAGCTGGGATACTTCTATTTCAGCTTCTGTATTTTGGTGCCTGCTCTGGACCTGAATTTCCCCATCTACAGAATGGAAAATAGGTTCCTGGGCTTTAGGCTTGGTCCTAAAGCCTATTTTGCCCAGATCCCCATGGGAACTTTCATCCACAGCAAGTGGATGCCAGTCATTCTCCATATTCCCACCATATTCCACCAGGACCGTGAGCAGGGCTGAGTCCACCTTCATGTGGTCCCACCCTCCATACCTATGCTTACCTGTGTTCAGAAAACCTGAGCAAAGGGGTGGGAGCATAAGACAGAAAAGAGGAGGAGCTGGGCCTTACCTCTGGCTTAGACTTTCTACAAGATGTAGGGACAGAGTTCCAAAATGCTCAGTTTTCCTTTCTATGAAACACGTGAGCTATATTCTTAACCTCGTTTTGCCAAGGGGGTAATGCTTCCTCTCCCACCACTTCGGTCCCCATGGCATGCACCAGCAGCCAGATGGGTTGAGAACTGCAACCACCCTGTTCATGGCTTCTGGCCCCCTACACATCTTACTTAATCTGCAAAAATACCGACCTAAAACTGCGCTCCCTGGCCTGGAAAAATGAGGCTATTGGAGCTGCCCTGGCAAGGCTGCGTGGCAGTACTGTGGCATCACATCTCTGTCCTCATAGGATGTGGGCTGCAAGCTGACTCCGCTTAGAGAGAACATTAACTACACCTCTTTATTATAGAGAAGAAATTTATTGGAGACATCCTTCCCTCTCTCCAGCTTCTCCTTTACCTTCACAGAAAAGTAAACATTTAATTTTTTTTGTTGTTAATAGATTTAATGTTCATTTGTCGGTAGCCTAGGGGCAGGAACGCATGACATTTCAAATAATTGTTGTTTCGGGGGTATCCTCTGGAGGAAAATGCTGCAAAAGTGTGGAGAAGATTTAAGTAAATTACTGTGTCAGCTTCTATTTATTCCTTACATGATTGCCAGAGGCAGGGCTGCGAGATAACCATTAGACGCCCAGCCATAAAACAGGGAAGCAGAATTTCAAAAAGCCGGAGTGCCATTACTGGAAAGTTAGTGTGTAACATGTTAAATTATCCCCAAAGTAGAGGGATATAGGAGGGGGGAGCCACGTGTCTAAGAGTGAGAGAAAACAAAAAGAGGAGAGACTGTGTAAGTGAAGGGAAGGAGTTTCTCCATGAGGAAGGAGTGAAAGATTAGATAGATAGATAGATAGATAGATAGATAGATAGATAGATAGATAGAAAGAAAGAAAGAAAGAAGAGGAGGGAATGAAGACTCGGACAATTCTTAAGTCCAGCTCTGAGAGCCTGCCACGGTGCTTAAGGACCTTTGGAGCAGGTGAAACCACTCCTTTTCCTATAGCCAGAATAGGTTGCAGTCAAGGCAGATGATTGTGTCCCTCTGCTCTGCACTGGGGCATCCTCAGCCTGAATATTGTGGGCAGTTTTGGTAACTGCAATATAAGATAGATGTTAAGCTATCTGGAAGCTTCCAAAGGAAAGAAACAAAGATGGTGAAGAGTCTAGAGGTGAAGCCATATGAGGAGCAGCTGAGGTCACTTGGTCTGTTCAGCCTGGACAAGAGGAGACTGAGGGGAGACCCCACTGCAGTTACAACTTCCTTGTGAGGAGAAGAGGAGGGCCAGACACTGATCTCTGCTCTGTGGTGACAGTGCCACGACCCAAGAGAATGGCCTTAAGTTCTGCCAGGGGAGGTTTAGGTTGGATATTAGAAAAAGGTTCTTCACGCAAAGGGTGGTCAGGCACTGGAACAGCTTCCCCAGGGAAATGGTCACAGCACCAGCCTGACATAATACAGGAATTGTTTGGACAATGGTCTTGGGCACATGGTGTTACGCTTGGGATGTTCTGTGCAGGGCCAGGAGTTGGACTTGATGATCCTTGTAGGCCCCTTCCAACTCAGCATATTCTGTAGTTCTGTGACAGGTCCCTCTACCCAGAACAATCAGCTTCAAACTTTCCCTCATCAGATCCGTTTCACCTCCCACCTCTCCACTGTGGGACAGTATGTCACCAAAAGGATTGGTGAGGGCCAGAGGCAGCCCCAGCTCTGCTGAAGACCATGAACCCTGCTGCAAGATGATGCTCAGGCTGAAAGTTAAACAAGTCTTGAAAACAAAGTCTATCTGGGAGGAATGGGAAATGCTCAGGTTCTGACATGGAAGCTAACAGAAAGGGACTTTCCCCCACACCTAACATTGCTTGTTGTGTCTGTTTGTGCTGTTCTGGATAGATCCTGCTTGTCCTGCACAAGCTTCCTCATCAACCTCCCTCCACTCCTGTTTATTACTCACATGCTACAGCTCAGCTCTGCCCTCTGACTCTGCCCAGAAGCTGCCGGTTCTCCTTTTCTTTCATTATAATTTATTTACATCATGAAAACAATTAAGTTCCAAAAAGTCTTATTTATCCCAGAGATCTGGTTTTATCTTCCCCAGCATCACTCTTCATTTGTTCCTGCCACTGCTTCATTTTTCCTCACTTTTTTGTCCAAGGAATGCTCGGCTGTGTGGGAGTCAAGGGGCTAACAAACTTGGGACTGGGGCCCTGCAGCCCCAGGCTCTCCAAGCCAATGTCTCTGCTCCCACCCTCTCACATACAAGGGTGGGAGTCCAACCACACACTCAACAATAAATAACCAGGGAGATTCTTTTTTTCTTTTTTTTTTTTTAAACGACTCACAAGATAGACTTGCTGGTTAAATCATTGCTAACTCTCAACCTCCTCAATATTTCTTTGCTAATAGACTTCAGGTTTAATTGAAGGATCTTCTCTGGACTCTGTCTAAGGCACCATTTTCTCTTTAACCCCACCGCTCACAGCCTCACAAAAGCCAATCCATTAAGGGTCTTCATTAGTTTGAGCACCAGCCAACCACCCAAGCGGCAAAGGTCAAACACAGTCACCTGTCACAACATGGCAGTAAAACTACTAATTGTATGGGAACAAATGAGATAAAAAGATGGTACTATTATGCTATTTGATTTATTTTGTTTCCAAAGAGTCATTTAAGACTAATTTACTTTGCAAGCTATAGAGTGGGCCTGTGTGGATACAGATTCTTCTGTGAGCCAGTGTCGGTATGTGCATGTGCACGAGTGTGTCTCTCTCTCATGGACGTACACATGCATGTGCACATACAGGGGTTTGAAATGCAGGTCTAGGGAACCATAAAGTCATGGCGCCACAAAGACTTACATTTAACCCTTTATGCAGGAAGAACCCCACATCACACCGAAACAGCTCTGCACACTGCAGCAGTGGCTCAGAGTCAGTCACATCAGCCCTACTGCTGGCAGCTCTGCTGCCCAAGCACCATTCCTCAGCATTCCAAGTGCAGTGGCAACGGCCAAGGCAGCCAGTGCAGGATCCCATTTTGAAAGGGCACTTGCTTTGGAAACCGTTCTTTACCTTTTTGTGCTCAGGAGGAGACAATGTCCCACATGCCCTCTGGTGGACACGTGTCGCGTAGCAGCTCTAGGATCAAAATGGGAAGGTGGAAGAGGCCATATTTGTAGATAGAGAAAAAAGTCATCTCTAAGAGATGTTTAAAAGCTTGTTTCCTCTCCAGCTTGTCCTGGGAATCATTTTCCCAGTACGTGTCTGTGATTTCCAACTGAAAAAATCTGGGCTTTCTGAGACACAAAAAACACAGCCCAGCCTCACCTCTTTGTTGGAAGTGCCAAAACAACATGATCATCTTCACCACCAGTTCCCCATTACCAGATGGGGGTATCATTTTTCCTGGAAGAAGACATAAACAATACTTGTGGAATACAGGCCTTCTTACTCAAACACAGGACCCAACCTCAGGCTTTGCAGCCACCCTTCAGCACACCAAACATCACCCAGGATCAGGACAAAAGTTTCCATGGCTTCTGAAAGATACTTAATGCTGATCACAGCTTTGATATTGAATATAAAATCACCAAGAATTCTCTGATTAGAGGTGAAACATTCAGGTACTTTTCAAAGAACAGATCTTTACATGCTTGTGCGTTAGGGACACTGCCTTGGCTACTTTGTGGTTCAGATCAGCAGTTTCAGGGCAAGGCAGGGAAGAAAGCAAGCTCTTACAACATCCAAATGAGGGGAGACATGACCTCCTCACAGGAATGAGATAGCTCCCTCCTGTGCAACCAGTTGTGCAGTGTGATACATGTCCAGACTTGATGAGTAGAGTTGGCAGAGTGGGAATATTTCCATGAAGACAGAATTGTAATTTCTGCTTTTGTTTGAAGTTTTTTGACCATCTCTGTTCATCAGGGAGTCATGCAGATCACCACAATTAATACATGCCACCCCTCTCCTCTACTGGAGCTCTCAGAGTTCAGAGTTGATCTTGTCCTATGTTTTCTATTCCTGCTGAAAACAGGAAGGACCTTGATCATAGTTTTGTGTGCCTATAGTGAGCATTTACCTGAGCCAATACTATCACTAGGGACCTGAATTGCATGTCAGCTGTGCTTCTGCTCCCTCTTTCCCTCATCTTTTTTCAGGTTGTTCCCAACCCATTTATCTTTGCTCTGGTCTCACTTCACAACTCTCCCAGTTCTTAGATAGCCATAGCAGACTGCTTGTCTTCAGCAGCCATCAACATGTTACAGAGGATCCCACCAGCCCAAACTCATTAGCCCTTAGCTAACAAAGGGCTCATGAGAAAGAGGAATTCCCTGAGCCTGTATTTAGAAACAGACACTGCCTGTCGTGGGTGAGAAACAGGCTCCACCAAGCTTGTGATGCATCATCACAGCTACCAGCAGGACCCCACAGTGGAGCTGATTTCTGGGTAGAAGGTAAAATTAGAATTTTTTTGCTGGCAGTGGGACATTTTCACCTTTTAAATTAATCCAACCAGCTCTAAATTTGCTCAAGAACTGGAAGAAGGGGAAGGGAGGAGGATGACAAGAGCATTAAAACACTTCTCCCTTTTTTTGTTATTGAAAGATTATATTTCAATTTACCTTTTCTTCTGTCAACATTTGAAAAATAATAAACCACACAGAGCTTTTTGAGACTTTTCCTCCAATTGCCCAGATATTCCTGTAACATGAGAGGGTAAGCAGCATTTAACAGCTCCAGTGGAGTCCAAATTAGTTTTTCTGGCAACCAAATGCAGTTCCTCCTCCACTATGCACACACACACACACACACACACATCACTGCCTAAAGCATTAACAGATCCTGCCCAAAGCACAAAGCTCAGGAACCAAAAGGATGCAATGCCTTGTAGTGTTAAAGCCCCTAAATAGACTTTACATTACGTTATCATCTTCAATTACACAATTTCAACTGTCTTTTCAAAGAAATGGCTCCTTAATCTAGGGCTTAGGATGGTGTTTCCTTAAGTGGATCTGCCCTTACATTATTTTCTCTTTGTTCACTTAGGTGCTAGGCACTGCACAAACCTTTTTCTGAAGACTAAACTGTACCTTTCTTTCTCCTGTGGCTTTTTTTACTGGTGTTCATGACAAAAAAGGTCAACTGCCTTTCTGAGTTGAACCCACTTTATCTTCCAGAAACGGGATTTGTTTTTTCCATTCTAGAGACAAGAAACTGAGGTACACAGGAATTAAGATCCAAAGGCATCTGATGAATTTTGTAAACCCTTTATGTTTTCAGTGCACTTAACTCACTCTGCAAGTTCCACAGCTTCCATTACATTCAGCAAGGACATCTGTGACTCAGAGCCACACCTCAAGACAAAGCAGGGGAAAGCATGACCCTAAAAATTAGTGAATTATTACTGGGGCAAAGTGACTCATCCAATAGCTCTTTGGAACTCCCCTTTCAATAACCATGCAATGAGCATTTCTTCACCAGACCCTGACTCATTGAAGGTTCAGTAAGTAAAGAGGCAAAGGCCATACAGATAAATGTCTTTCACTCTGCTCAACTCCTGAGCACACCCAGGTTGAGAAGTGTAGAAGCTGGGAGTGTTATTTAAAATGTTTGTAACAAAAGACTTGTCTATAAGGAATAGACAGAGATGCCTGACAAAAGTAATCAGATCTGCACCACACTAATGTTAACCACAGTGAAAAAAAATGCGGTTTTGATGCTACTGTAACTATTTTATGTGTGTGTGCGTGTGGAAGGGAAAAAAAAACATTCTTAGATTGCTTTTCCAACACATATGAAAACTACACACTGTCCCTCCTCAAATCACACCAAATGAGAAAAGACCAGGCACCACACTGTCAAGAATAATTGGCTATGCAAACACAATTTAGGAAGCAACAGATTTGCAGAAAAGTATCTTGGAGTGATGATGAATCACATCCAGGAGTCAACTACGTCAAGCTTTTCAGGGCAAAAAAGCAGTCACCACACCAGGAATATGAACAGTGGTGTCCTTTGCCAGATATGTGAATTACTCTTCCCACTGTAATCTATCCCAGAAAGGCCTCCTTAGGTGGGCTGCTTCCATATGGGGCAATCTAAGCAATATGTAAATTTACTCAGGACTCCAAGTCCTCAGAGTGGGGAGCATATGATCAGACATCTGTGAAGATGAGATGGATGACCAAAAGAACAGGAATTGTTTAGTGGGAAGAAAAAGACTGAGGAGAGATGTGACAAGAGTTTACTAATAGGTGAAAGAGGGAAGGAATAAATTTTTTCCATGTCACTGATAGATACAAAGAGAAGTTATGGACTTAAACTGCAACAAAAAGAGATTTACCCTGGACATTGGCAAGAATGTTAGAGGAGTAAGTACTGCAATAGATTTGCCTGGAGAGAGGAGGATGACTTCACTGGGTTTTCTAAGGCTGGATTAGACAAACATCTGTCAGAATTTCTCACATAACTCTGATCTCTCCTTGGGAGCAAAGATATACGCTAAAGAACTCCTAAATAAAGCTCAGCCCTCAGAAAGTTCCAGCATTGTGATCCAGAGCATGGCGTGCTAGCTCTGCTCAGAGAAACATTTAACATGAAATAGTGAAAAAATTATATTTTCCCAGAAGATATAAATTAGTTAATAAATGTAAAACTTCAACTAAGCCAACACCTAGCCTGCAAGGTCTGAGACCTTAGGGTTAATGGTTGACAAAATCATAAGGAACAGACAATAGGGGTTGATAATGAGAAGATTGGGCAGATCCTACCAACAGCTGGTACTTTCAGTCTCCATTGTAGCTCAAGAGACTTGTACTGATTGAAGAAGCAGTGGCTTGGGGAGCAGATGAGAAAGTCCTGGAACTACTTTTCACAAAAAAGCTGGGGTGGGTGAGAACTCCAGTTGAGGGCCAGTTCATCCCAACGATCCCGTGAATTCGAATCTGATTTTGCCTGCTTATCAGTGGCCTGTTTTCAGCCAGCGTGTCTCTCCACACCACGGGCTCTTTCATGTCGTGATGTTGCGGACCACAGGACAGCAGGCAGGGCACCTCTCCGCTCGTCCCCTGCGGCCCCGCACTGCAGCTGCAGGACGTGACTCTCCTTCAGCACCGCGGAGAGCGGCCCCGCCACCAGGCCCGGGCGCCGAGCGCGCCTGCATCCTCCGGGAAAAGAGGCCAGGCTCTTCCTCGGGTCACCTCCATCTCAAACCGTCTACCAGGCAGTTTGTTATGGGGTAAAAAAACTCCCTTGATTTATTCAGGCTTACTTTGCGTGTGCCGAAATCTGTTTCAAGGAAACACTTAAATCTGGATGGTGACCAATTCCAAAACAGAATTCTAAATTATGGTTTAATCTTGCAACAATTTTGGATCTAAAATTATTATATTGAATGAAAGTGTTCCTACCATTCATTATTTTAGAGAAAAAAAAAAAAAGAAAGAAAAAAAAAAAGGGGAAAAAAATCCCCGAAAAACCAAAACAAAACCCAAAACAAAACACAAAGCTCCATACTGCTGAAAGAAAATGTCCTAGTATGATTTTTTTCCCATTGTAAATGGCACCAGGTCATTAACCAAACTAGTTAAGTAACTCACCAATTTTCTAGCCATCCTGCCAACCAGAAAACCAGCCTGTTACTTGGGCAATCAGATAATTGCATTTTACATTTTCAAATGACCCTTAACAATCGGGAACAAATTCATGTCCATAACATCCCAATGAGCTATGAATGTTTACTTCCAACTTACTGATAGGGAAACTGAGGCAAAGATCTTTGTCCCAGGCTGCAAAACCTATCCAGGGCAAAGGAATAGGTATAAAAACTTCTGTTTTCCAGCCTTGTATCTGTTACATTCCCTTGGAAACACATGAAGGATGCTTTTATCCATATGATGAAGCTACCAGCAACCACTGAATCATCAACTAAACCATCAGTCAGCCTAATAATTAGCCAACTAATTAGCAACCACACAAAGCAGATTCATTTACTCAGGGTGCCATCCAATACTGTACTAGCAGGGAAGTTGGATGGCAGGATGTAAACAAGGAGTGGAATAGCAGAGCTTTGCCACAAGCCAGGCCCTGGCCAGCTTGCTAACAGGGAATAATGGTCAGCTTTAGGCTCTAGCACTGCAGCAGAGTTTCTTGGTGACCAGTGCACACAGGTCCACATTCCCAGGTCTTGCTGGAGGAGAAGGGGATCCTCTGGCTAGGGAAAGGGAAAATGAAAAGCCAGTTTTGAACCTGAGTCCCAACATTCTTTCCAGGGGGCCAGGGGCAACACACGCCCTTTGCTGCATACAGGGAGTAGGCAAAGTTTTCGCCATCCAAGTGGTAAACTTTCAGTGTAGTGCAGTGTTGAGAACCTGGTAAAAAAGATATCTGTCTTTATCACACAGGGCTCGGTGTATTAGCTATCTTCTTGTTCAAGTCCTTCCTACTAAATCCATTTTTCCACATGGAAACTGCCAGATCCCTACTGAACTGAGAGGGATATAAGAATATTGAGAGCAGGGAGGGAATCTCTCAACAGAAAATGTGGCAAAGAGGAAAAGTTGAGCACTTGCATTCAGGGTGGCTTGGGAATACCAAATGCTCAAGATTAGTCATTCAAGCAGTCTAGAGTCAGAAAGCAGCTGCGGTGAAAAGTCAAAAAGTCTGTAGGAAACAGAAAGGTTTTCTTTGCAGGTAAAGTCTTCAGTATGAAGCACCTAGAGATATATATTTTTTTTTGAGGACACAAGACTGTTATTTTAGTTCTTATTACAATTACTAACCTCTGAACTTACAGGGAAACAAAATTTGTATCTTCAAGACCACTCTATCCATTAGCCAAGAGACCTCAAATGTCCAGCTAAAAATGTTTGGGTTTAGCATGGAGTGAAAATAAAGTAGAAGTTAAATTTATATTTGAAGCCACTTTAGATCCTTAAAACACATCATCAAGGAGTGAAAGACTAATTGGTGGCACGAGGAAAGAAGTTGTTAGCCCTGAAAAAAGTGGGTGAAAACCAGAATCTTGTCGTCACCTTAATGTAAACTTTTCCTCAGCATTTGACAGATTTCTGTATAAATTTCTTTCAATAGAGGAAAAAAAACTTAAATCACATGGATTCCTGAAAGACCAAGGCCACACTAGCAATAAGTCTGCAGGACAGAGCAAGGTATATGATGTTGTACATTTTCTGCTTCCTCCTCCTGAAAATCAGAGTGAATTTTTCCAAGTGCTTAATGCAAGAAGGTATTTACTGTGCTAATCAGCTGAATCAAATAATTATTTTCCTCCTTTCAAAGCAAGATATTTTATTAAAGCATTTTGATCATGCTTGAAGATGTAAGTCTAGGCTCATAAAAGATGTTGTAACTATGCCTTAACCATTTGCAATGTGTAAGCTGAGCTCTGCAACCCACTTTTAGCTCCTGTGAATTGCAGAGTGCAGAGACACCATAAAGGTGGGGTTATCTGGTTCATTTTGCCTCCTAGCTGAGGCAGGCTGCAAGTGGAGCTCTGAGCAGCTATGTGGGTTTAGCTAATGGGAAATAACTTCTTATATTGTGATGCACTTGCAATAGTGACTCCAAGTATTTGCTTTAGGCTTACCCTCATTCTAATACCATTAAAATGGTGTGGCTCAGCAGTTCCCAAAGGGATTATCATGAGCCTCCATTTGAGGAGCTCCTCATTTGACCAGCCCCTGAGAATGGGTGTTAGGCTCACCAAGTGCCCAGTAGACTCATCCCCACTCTCCAGCTCCTTCAGCCTGTTTTGCAAGAGAGTGTGAAAGAAATATTGACACAGATTCTCTCCCCTTTTCAGCATGCAGAACTGCCAAGACTCTCTTGGGAAGCCCAGCAATCTCCCTGCACCTCCAAGGCCCACAGAGCTGTTTGTCCATAGTGCATGAGGAGCAGGCTAGTAGGGAGGCCAAGAACCATGAAGTAGGCTCCTGCAGCAGGAAAACCTGTGTGAGGATATGTGAAAAATAACCCTGACTTGCTAATCCTAGCTGTGAGCAAACAATTAGCAGGAAGCAGAGGCAAACAGGAAAGCTGATTTAATTATGTGACACTGATACAGCCAGTGAACTGGAGGGAAGGGAAGGGGGGAGGCAAGGGGGGGCACCGGGGATGTGGGGTCAAAACAGTTTGTAAAAATCTGTTTCACAAAAGCTGTTGTTCCCCTCGGGGCAGAGAGAGATTACCGTGGCTCAGTGTCTATCAAACACGGGAACAGAATAGGGCCAGGGGCAATGAGACAGCTTCCAAGTATGAAGGGCCCTTCTTCTTCTCCGCAGCAACCAGCAGCCTGCCAAAGAATTCCTGTAAGCTCTCGGCGGCTTTGTGTGCCTGCCTGGGCTGTGGGCAGCTCTGCAGCAGGCCTGCCTATTGTCGGCAGGGCTCAAAGGGAGCAGGGGAGAAAAAAGGGGAGCTGGGGGGAGGAAGAGGGTTTAAGGGGGCTTGTTGTTATCAAAGCCACAGAGGTTATTGTGCTGGAGCAGAACCACGCTGCTTCTGAGCCCCTTCAGTGGGGCTGTTAATGGAGGCACTGCAGGGAGACAGAGGGTGGGATTTGCTCCGTGTAAACTCGCTGGGGTCTTCGTCTGCATGCACTCTCCTGGCTCACACCTCTGGCTCAGAGCAGGCGTGTGTGGACAGAGGTGAATGGCCCTGCACCCTCCTTATCCATACCCACCAGCATCCAAAGACACCTGCCAAGGGAGGTGGGCTCACATACGCTCCCACTGACACACCTGTGACAGGCACACTCAGAGCGCAGAGCAAACACCCCTGCTCAGCACAGATATTGGCCACTCAAGGCTTCAGAGATAAATGAACGCTTGTCCACATCTGCAAAGGCAACAGTTCATCGCTGAAGGCATCTACAGCTGGACATACAGGTACACCTGATGGCTCATATGCATACCCTCAACATCTGGGTCCTTAACCCAAACACACAGTCAGATAAAACCGTGCACAACAATATGGAGGCACGATTTTCCTGGCAGGCACAAACAAGGAAGTCTCGGGGCACTGCCTCAGAGATCATGAGCACATGGCAGAGTTAGCACAAGGGATGCTGAACCAGGTTGTTTTAAAAGCTCCATCTGCATCACAGGAAGAGAAGCTGAAGGCCCTTGGGGAGCAAAAGCCTCAGGAAGGAGCATGTGAGCAGGGGTCTGTTGTCAGCAGCTTTGCAAACACTGATGCTGTGTGTAACAGAATCTCCCAAAACACTGTACTCCAAACAGCCTCCAAATGCCATGACCGACCAGAGGAAGGGCCTGATCCTGAAACTGGGATGTGCCTCAAGGTACCACAGAGTCAGGGTGAGCAAGATGGAAGAGCTGGATCCCTGCTCAAACTCTAGCCTGACTTGGATCAGGACAACTGAGCCAGGCAGTTCCCAAAGCCTGGCACACTAGTACAACAGAATCTATGACAGATCCGAACTCCTGCAGAGGGAACCAACCCATCCAATATGAAATCACAAAGGAAACTTCTAATGGGAACCGGAGTCTCTATCTCCTTATCCCCTTAAACTTTCAGAGGAGAAGTAGCAACCAAAGTCCTTCCAAGGCACAGAGGGAGGTCTCACATTTGCATCTGACCCACAGCCAAGACCTTGATGAAAATGGGAAATCAGAGGTCTGGCCCTTTTCTTAATCTAAATTTGGCTGTGAAATGTTATCACTCTGAAAAAAATTCAAAAAAAATTCTTTCTGAATCAGGAAAGCTTCTTCATGCTCATGTCAGCCAGGGTGGTAGATGCTTTACTCCCCAGCAGCAAAATCCACACCTGATCACAGCTCAGGTCAAAAACAGCCTTCACCTGATGAGCATGGATGGTAGAGAGTTGGTGCATTACACAGTAGCCAGACTCTCTCCTATTGCCAGGGTGGCCCCACTCATCAGTCCCAGAGCGATGATCTGTCCCAGTGCTGATTCACCACTTCAGTGCTAATCCTACCAGCCCAGGCTCACAGAAACACTCCTAGGTGAGAGACCCACGCACACAAACACACACATGCGTGTGTGGGATGAGAGTAATTCAGTTGCACCCAGAACCTTCTTTTTACCTTCTCCTCCCACTTCCACCCCATTGCCCAGCAGATGCTGCTGAGCCAGCCCAGAGAGGCAGGAGGGAAGCTGGGAAGAGGGATGAAGAGGTACCCCAAGAGGGAGAACAGCAGCGTCCGACAACCATGGTAGGAAAAGTAGGGGGGCTGAGACTGTGGGGGAGGGGACAGAGGCAAGGCAGGGAGGGCTTCTCATTGTGAGGGAAATTTTATTTTTAACAGATGCTAAGGCAGATGGCACAGAATTAACAGAAAATGGGAGAGAAAAAAGAGGAAGAACATTACTGGCTCCAGAGAGAGTGGACATTAAAAAAATAAAGAATAAGGGAATGAAAACAAGTTTAAGTACTCTCTCCAGAGGAGGGGGGGAGGGAAAGCGCAAGGCAGAGCAGGGACGAAGCAGCGTGATAATAACCAAAGGCGTGAAATTGCAAAAGTAAAATTTGTGGCACTCGGGAGGGGCTGATAAGGCCCCAGCTTCATTGCAAAACTCACTCAGAAATTACTGATGTGATGTTTTAGCCTTTATCATTAATAATAATCGAGAGTGGGGAGCAGGGTGGGGTTGACTGAAACAAAGAGGGAGAGAGATTGCATGAGCATCTGAAACCTGGGGAAGAAGGAAGAGGACACAAGAGGAGAGCTGGGGGCGAAAGAGGTGGTGGGGGGGAGAAAAAGGAGTCCAAATGAGGGGGAAAAAAAAGGATGAGAAAGGAAAGGAAAGTTGAAAAGGAAGCAATATTGGCCAAGAAAAAAAAGGAGGAGGAAATAGCCGGAGGAGGAAGGTTAAAGGACATGAGGAGAACAAAGGGGGAAGGCAGACAAACAGGAGTTCGGGAAGAAAACACCATAAAGTGAGAGGGGGAAAAAAGCAGTCAGGGGGCGAGAAGAGGGTGAATGAATGGAGAAGTGACAGCAGAGATGAAATAGTGGGAGAAGACAGACTGTAGGACAGGGATTAAGAGAGGGGGAGACAAAGAGATATGGCCCTGCCACTCTCCTCCCAAATTAATCGAGGATACATCAACCCAAGCCACTAAAACAGAGCTATTATGAATGGGTTAGTCACAGGTGGAGTTAAAGGCCTACAGAGGGATATTAGCCAAAATTGAGTGGCTTTTAATTTCTTTCTAACGAGAGATTGTGGCTGGGGAGCCAGACACTGCCTCGGCTTAGCTAGGCCTGAAGGCAGCTAAACACAGGAGCCGGCAGCTTCCCACAGCCACGCTAAACCACAGGCGAGCTGACCTGTGCCGTGCACGCAGCGAGCTGGAAAGGCGCACACGAGCTGACCTGCCTGCTCCGCGCGAGCCACCGGCACAGCCACGCGCCACAGCACGGGACACGCACGGCAAACCCGGCAGGGACCCTCCGCACCGCTCTGCCTCCCCTCGGCTCTGCTGACAGGCAGACTGACAGAGTTCCAGTGCCTCACAACCCATCAGTGAGCTCAGGTGATTCACCCTGCCTATCAGGGCTTGGCTTTGTACTGGAAGATCCGCCGGCACTGCAGCCTCCTCATTGCCCTCCTGGAGAGACCAGGGAGCTTCGACACGAGACCAGGACATCTGGGTTCTAATTCTGGCTCTGCTGCTGGCAATTCACCACATTTCTCCATTTCCCCATCTGCTATCTGGGAATAATGCAGTATTGTTAAAACTAAGCACTTAAAAATGATGAATCAGACCATCCCCTCACTCCAAAATCATGAGATTGGTTTAAAAAAAAATCATGACATCTCTAGAAGGATAGGGCCATGTACAGAAGGACCCACACAGCTTCAGAGAACTCACTCTATTGCACTGTAGTTTCATAAAAGATTTAGAGAGAGTTTAATTTTTTTTTTCCCCGAGCTTAAAGCTCACAGTTCATCAGGACACATAATGTTGGGTAAAAAAAATCTTCAGAGCTGGTGATACTATGTAACATGACTTTTTTCACCCTATAGCTGTGTGCAGATTTTCCATGAAAACCTCTTTCTTCTCAAAGTATAAGTTCATTAAAACCAAAGGGAGTCAATTTCTAACAACTCTCTCTCTGTGAAGCAATTTCAGGGGGATCACAAAAAAAAAGCTGTGGAATCATGGCAACATGCAGCTCTTAACATTTTCTAAACAAAAACATTTGTTTTATGATTGAAAATTACTTTCATTTTTAAGTTCTAGACCATTTAGGCTTAAAAGGGACTTTCAAAGGGTAAAAAGTTGCACTGGGAACAAAATATTTCATTTTATCCAATACAAAATTTTGGGACTAGGGTATAGGAAAAGGGAGATAGGATCATGATGAGAATCAAATTATTCCTTTGCGAAAGCATTACATTTTTTTAGTTCTTATCCCATTCTGGAGCAGAAGTAACTGCAGTTTACAAATTCTCCTAGAAAAAAAAATATTTCCTGCCTAGATCCAATTTCCATCTCTATGGAGGTGTTTTAATGACTGCAGGTAGTATATGCTAAGTATTCTTAATTTATGTATTTATTTCATCCATTGCTGATATGTCCTAGCCTAAATAATCCACATACACACCTTCATCTCAGTGCTGTTCAAATACTCGCACATCTTCCCCTTTTTTTCAATCTGAACCCAGGCTTGCTTGTGATGGTTGCGGAATTTACTCAGAAGTGGATGTGCTTTCACGTGAAAGACACAAATCAGATGAGCTGGAAAGTGTGTGTGACCTCTAAGCCAACAAAAACACTTCTGCAGAATATACATGAAGGCGTTCCCACAAATCAGGGTGAACTCACATGACACTGGCTTAGGAGCACAGTGGTACATGCTGCTACGATACAGGGGGAGCTGTTCATGGAACAGGTATTGCATGTGTGCCAAGTCACAAAACCCCAGAGAAGCTGCTCTGAGTGCATAGAACATCACATGAAACCTGATAACAACAGCCATGTCTAATGAGCAGAAGTCACATCTGGAAATCACCTGCTAATTCATCTGAGAATAATTAATAAACTTAAGAGACAAACAATCTTAGTGGTGAGGTAAATCTGTATCACTTCTCTGGGTCTTACCGACACTTGGATGAAGCAATGTTATCCTTCTAATGAAAGAGCCTGCAAAGAGAAGGGACAATGTTCACATGAGGATGTCACTCTCTGCTGGGACAAAGGACCCAGAGGTAGGATTGCTGTGTTCTGTGCTCAACTCATCTTCAGCACTTTGTCTCCAGCCCCACCAGAAAACAGGAGTAGCAGCCAGGTGCCTCTGGCTTGGGCTTTCATTCATTTGAAACTTTGCAAGCTGTTTTTCTTTCAAAGACACAAGAGGAAGATCCTGTACATTCTTCTTTTACTCAAACATTGAGCTCATCTGGGAGAAGTCTGCAGTGCTGTAGTCTGGCTTGTCCATCTTCTGAGCCTCCTTCACATCTCCAGCTGGAGAATTTCTTATCTGCCCATCAGGGAAACAGTCCTGTGGCACAAAGTTCAGCCTTCAGGGATAATTTACTTTCTCACTGAGACTGAGGGACCTCAAGAAATATCTTTATAGTGGACAAAAAAATTTATATCCTAGAGTGAGAGTGCCCCAGGGGACAAAGAAAAGCAGACACAAGTGATCAGATCACATGGAAAGTGCACAGGAAAGAGAGAGGAGGGGGACAGGGCCGCAGAAGTCAAGCATCAAATAATGCCAGCGTACAATCTTATTCAGAGACCTCAGACTTCCACAGGAAAGTTTTCCAGCTTGCTCACTCACACAGGAGCACTGGCTGAGTTCAGTGTTTCCTGTTGATAATTTTTCTGCCTTGTCTGTCGGCACAGAGCTAAGACCATTCCCCGCTGTCGCAAAAGCCTTTTTCAATAGGCACTGTGCCCCCTGGGCTGCCAGCTGAGGCTGCTCCCTGGAGAGCTACACCCCTCTCAGAGTCTATTAAAGCTCAATTACCCAGGGCTGACTGGCCTCGTTATCTGGCAAAGGGAGGTAAGATGTTCCTCTCCCTCCCAGGGTCGGGGCTGCTTTACTATGGCCCAGCCAGATCACATCTATGTATCAATTTAATAAGATCAAATCAAGTACAAGATGTGAGGGGAGGAAGGCAGTGAAAGGAAAAGCTGTAAGAAGGCAGCTCAGAAAGCCACCAGCTCCTGCCTAGGCAACACTGGCCTGCCCAGCGATGACAAAGGGCACATTGCTGATTTACGCTTCAGGCACAATGGAGCATCTTGATTTACATCAGCATGGACCTCCTGCTCTCACACACCCTGTCCGCCAGCATCTTCCTGTGCCAACCCAGCACAGCATCTGAGTCACTGGTGCTTTCTCAGGGACCGAAACCACTCTCTCCTATGTCCCACTTCCATTCTGTTGCCACACTGTTCCCAAGGGGGTTTCGCATCTTCAGCAGTCAAGTCCTCGCCTTCCCTACATGCTGAGAAAAAGCTGTCATCAACGCCAGCACAGAAGTTTCTATCAGCAATAAATAGCTTCCCTCCCACCTACACCCTCCCTCTTTGGATGTGTCTTCTGGGGTCTGAGTCCATAGACAGAATTATACAAATAGATCAGTCATACAGATAGCAGTTGTGTTTCATTTATTACTCAGAATCCTTATAGGCAAAGAAAATAAGAGAAGCTGAAAAAATGTAAACCCATTTATTTTGTTCCTCATTCCTTAAGGACCCATGTTTTCCAAAGCTGCTTTATTGGCAGAGAAGGTGGGGGTGAGGGAAAGGAGGACACACTGATACGCGGAAGGTCTAACTTTGGGTTAGCTCGTCTCCGGCACAGTCCAGAGGACTCTGAATGTCACACAGAGATCAAGAGGTAAAAGTCTCAGGTGCCTCTGGAAAGAATCCTTTATCCTCATCACACAGGAAAGGAAACTGAGGCAGGGGAGAAGCCTGGCAGTCATTCATAAAACCTCTCAGAGATGTGCCTGAGAAGTGGAGACAGGTGAAGCAGGGTCTGCTAAGCACGAGGCTGCCTGTCTTCCTTGGTACACTGTGACACATGCCACCAACTGAGGAATGGGGGAACAGAAGAGAGGAAAACTCATCAAATGCAAACTATTCACAAGTATCACAGACATTCAGTCCAGAAGGGTCTGCACACTATCCCCTCTCCAAACTGCAAATCACCATTCACCTCCAAGACAAACCTGAGAGCTCTGGTAGAAGGCATATACCAAGCACACTGAGTCACATGGCAAGAGTAGGCCCTGCTAAAACCTCCTCTATTCCCTGTTTCTGGTAGAAGTCAGAGTCTGTGGGAATGCACTCCAGAGTTTCTTGTGAAAACTCATTTCTAATGCTGAGCAGGGAGAGCACGATGTAGCAGTGCATGGAAACATGGATGGCCCAGCCTCTCCAGCCCAGAGAGGCACAGAAGAGCAGGGCTGGTGCATTCCTTGTGCATTCAGAACACCAGAGCTGTCTTGGGTGCAAAACTGAGCTGACAAGAAAATGCCTGAACCCCAAAGCTTTTTCTGTTGCCTTGAGTTAACAAAGTATACCTTGCAGCATGGAGCAGTGTCAGGACCTGGCCAGTTTCACAGAGCAGGAAGGAAGCATTTGCCCTGCTGCCAGCTCTGCCAAGCCTCCAGCTTTCTGCCTTTTGGCAGAATTCCAGGACATCCCTCATTCTTCTGCAGGACTTTCCTCACTGGGACCCTACAAAAAACTTACTCATTTTCTGACCTAGAGCAGTGAGGTCATCAAATGTTTCACCTCAGAGGAGAGATGCAGACAGGAGAGATGTAGGTGGGCATTTGATCTGGTAAAGAAAGCATGGACTGGGTGAATGTCATTGTCCACGAATGGAATGGAACAGACAGGAAAAGCAACAAATATTCCAATGCAAGCTGGGCATCAGCAGTGATGGTGGCATCTATCAATCAGATACTGGTTCCACTGGGATTGTGCCTCCATGGTACATTTTCCAGGAGGGCCTGCTACATATCCAATTCCCTTCAAGGTAGCCTGCAAGGTAGCAGCTTGAGGAGGTTTTGGCTGCATGATCAGATCTGAGGAAGAAAATAGGGTTATGTGTGCCCTGTAGTTTGCACAGGCAGTCATGACCAGAGGTGCTGGCAATTTGCATTCCTTGGCAGCACTGCCACACTGGGCACCACAACACCCTGTCTCCCAGGCACAGGTACACACAGACATGAAATACAAGTGAGACTGCTGTCATAGTCCCTTTAGACCCGGGAAAAAGCTGGGTTGCTGTCTGCAGATGCCCGCTTTCCTAGCTTTATTCTGGACCCTTTGATACTTGCTACTTCTCTTCAAACTTCAGCATCTGGAGTAATAACTTTTTAAGATATATGAATTCGAAGAGGAAGGTGTGGGAAGGCAGAGGTTTAGCTGGTTTTGAGTAGAAGAAAACCTAACAGATTCAACAACCCCAAAAGGCAAAAAAATAAAAAAGAACATTACACCAAAGCCAATGGGGTTTTATTATGTAATTTACTGGCTTTGGCTCTAGACATGCTGAACAAAACCTCCCATCAAAAAATCAACCCAAAATTCCCACCTGCACAAAGAGTATGAGAAGGCCCATCTGTGCCAAGGCCAGGGATAGTGGAAACATCTTGTCCCCTTCCCATTCAGAACAAGCCGAAAGTGAATCCCTTCAGACCAAGCTCAGGCTCAGATGCTTCAGCTTAATTAAAGCATTAACCCTTTAATGCTTCAGTTAAAAGGAATTGTACCAGTCTAGTGATTCAGAGACACATAAACCTTCATTTAAGACGATTTTTGGCTTTGTGCTGTCTATGGTTTAAAACCTTCAGAGCCTCAGAGGTGAAGATGTTCTTGCTGGTAAAAGAGAAGAGAGAAAGCCAAAGAGGAACAGGTCCAGCCTGCCACACACTCATGAGGGGTATTTCCAAGGAGACAACACGTGCCAAGAGAGCTGCCCAGCTTGATCAGCCGCATACATGGTGCATGGAAACCCTGCTGAAGTGTGCCTTGACCTGCAGTGGACTTGAGCAATGGCTGGGAAACTCCAGAAGAACACCAGTGCAAGAGCACTCTGCCCCACAGTGTAAGAGGCAGTGAAAGGCAGGTGAAGTGAGGTGAGATGGCTTAGGCTACCCAACAGGCTGGTAGAAAAGAAGGATTGAATATTCCCCCATGTGCTGCCCATGACCATTGCTCCAGCTGCCTCCTACCGAGGAAGCAGGATCTGATTCCACGAAGCACCTTATCCCTGGCATTGACACCTGACGCAGCCAAAACGGGCATCAGATTTATACTCAACCAAAACCATGGCACAGTGCACTGCCCAGGAAGCCCTGGGTGCCACACTCCTTCATGGAGACTTAAGGCAGCCTCTTTCATAGAGCACCAAGCAAAATTACCCTCCCCGCCCCCATCCCCAGACATCCCTCCCTGGAGCTTTACACGAGGATCACAGGCACATGAGGGAGGGATGGGGACATGGAGAGACAGTCTCCCACCAGAAACTGTGTGGGGAGGATTAAAAAAAAAAGAAAAAATATGGAAGAGAGGCTGTGAGCAGAGACAGAGAAAGAAAAAAAGGAAAAAAAAAAAAGGAGTGGGAAGGGAGAAAGTGAGAAAAAGAGAGAGAGTGAGAAAAATGACAGGAGCTGAATTTTCGGCGCCCTCACTTTAAATCAAGATAAAAGACTGAAATGGAAAATAACAGTCCAGAGAAACCCCTGGACGGCTTTGGGCGTTAATGGAAACACATGGCTGAAGGCTGTAGTGTTGTCAGCTTCCCCGTGCTCTGACATTCCTTTCTGATAATCCGGCCTGCCATAAAATTAGAATAGCAAATACCTCCTGACAAAGATGCATGTTTCCCTCTATTGTGCCATCATAAAAAAAACTCCGCTGGTGACTCGAGGAGCCGCAAACTTCAATTTAAATTTACAGTGCGGCGGAAGGAAAGTGATATGCACTCAAAAATTTTAATAACCTATTAAGTTACGACTTCAATTTCATTTTATGAATATTTTCCTTGGGGAGCAGTGCTATCACAGAGAAAGATAGAAATTTAAAAAAGATAAATAGTGCCATTAATCTCCAACATTTCTCTTCCATTATCCTTGAAAATTAGGAGTTATTTTTGTTCAGATCTTCATGTAATTAGCTCCCTACACTTGATTCACTAGCCAGAAAATGACCATGTTCAGAAAATTAAAAATTTGTCATTAAGTGGAATTTAACATAATATCATTTATCTTTATCTATTCCCCAGCTGACAGCAGGAGCCTTGGAAGTGATACAGGCTTCTGTGTCAGAGAGTAGAGGCAAGTCCTCGACATGAGAGGGAGAGTGCAGGAGTGTGGGGAGAGGCTATAAGGATTGGGAGAGGGGGAGTGTGTGAGGCAAAAAGGAAGCAGGAGCTGGAGTCACAGGAAGAGGGGGAGAAAAGGAGGAGTGGGGCATGGGAGGAGAGGGAAAATGCAGCAAGCAGGCAGAGGAGCAGGGCAGACAGCCAGGCAGGGCAAAGGGTGGAGGAAGGAGCAGGAGGAGTGAGGAAGGAGAGGGCAGGGAGGGCAAGGTAGAGTTATCTGCTGAGCTTAGTGGCAGAGCTCAGGAAGTGCCACCATGAAGCCAGCTGGGTGTCACTGTGAAAGCAGAATTGGTGGCCTGGTGAAAACCTGACCTGGCAGGATCCCTGAGTGTGTGCACTGGATGAATACCAAGGCACTGTTCCTGCTGATGCCTTTCTCTAGATCTTCCCCTGTCCAGCTCACCAGTCCCCCACGAAGCACAGGGCAAGACCCAGAAGAAATCCTCATCAAGGTCAAAGGAAGGTTTTTACTGCCTATTAAAGACCTAAAGCCTGTATTGGCAACAAGATCCAAATCAACATTGGCTGTTAGCAGACCTCATCCTCTTCAGGCGCTTCAGAGTGATCCACCGAGTACTCTCCACCACGTCATTATCACCTTGTATAGAAGGCAAACTGAGGCATAGAACAGGTTTTTGAATTGCCCAAGGTGGTGAGACTGGAAGCAGAGGTGGGATCAGACCCCAGCCCACACTGGCAGACCCTTAGATACCTTCTGCTCCAACAATTACTTTCCACTCCCTTCCCTCAACGAATCCTGTGTGCACACCAGAAGTGCAACAAGAGCAGCTCTCCAGCATGGGCTGAACTACAAGAAGCCTCTTCAACTTCTGAATCCCTCTCATTGACCGAAAAACATTAGCCTCCTAACCATCTCATTTAATCTGTCTCTCCTACTCTCAGTGGCAAGATCTGATAAAATATCTCTCTGGAGAAAATGAAAGAGAATAGGTGGAAAGAAGGAGAAGAACACCATAAAGCAAACACTATGGGCAGGAGCTATTTTAAATAACTGGCTAGCTGAAAAAGCCAAGGACATTAGCTACTCAGCAGTTCCATCACTAGAGCTTGTGCTATTTTAAGCAAATCTCTTTGCCTCTCTATTCTGGGTTAAAGTTTGGGGATTTTTCCACTCCTCCCAAAGAAGTTTTGGGGAGTTTTATTTAGCTGGGTTCCCTTGTCCTATATCTTAATTTTCAAACTTTGTACATAATTTTGTTCTTATTTTGTCTTAAAAGTACAATGAAGTGTATTGGGGAAAAGCCATAAAGATTTGCATTTCATCAAAAACAAGCTTAATGACCTTGTGCTCTACTATGTACTCTTCTGTGCTAAACATAACACAGAATTTTGCACAAGTGTCTACTGGACAGTGTGTATTACATCATAGATCTGTACAAGAGGGCATAAAACAGCAGAGGAACATTCTAGTTCAGACACTTATCACCACACTCCATGGTTGTGATTTTTTAATGCAACCTAGGGAGTTATATACAAAGAAATCTCCTCACAGGCTCCTGCAAGCCACAGTAGGCAGCTGCAAAGTACCAGTCCGTGTGCATCAACCTATTCCTTTCTATGTATAAAAGGACAAGATAGGTCAGGATGATTGTGCTCATCCTACAGGACACAGAGGCACTGGAAGTACCTTGGGTGCTACAGCAAGCCAATAGCAGATCCAGGCATGGGACCCAACCATCCTGCCTTGTGTCTACAGGCAACCACACGCTGACAGCTCTGAAGTTTCCCACCACCAGCTGGGGGATGCAATGCTGCTTCATAGCTCAGGCAGCTTCTGTATTCTGGTGCACATGTAGCTGGAGTCAACAGCAGGGCTGGATAAGCCTATGTCTGTGTACTGGTTTTCTCTAGGTACTGGGTATGGCTCTAGATCAGATCAGATCTTAGCTAAAGGAAAATAGCAGCTACTGTAGCATTTGCCCCAGTGGAGAGGAGTGCTGTCTCTAGGGGTCTGTTCTGGGATCCATTTATTCATCTTAAGTGTACTGCAGCCATGTCTCTGGTCTAAGCCATGGTCTAAGCCATGTCTCTGGTCTAAGTGTTGGAAGTACCCAACACTCATCACCTCCCACGTCAACATTGATGCAGAGCAAACTCCCTCCAACCAGTGATCTGAAATGTCAAGAAGCACCTCATCCCTTCAGCAGGCCATCTCCAGACAGTTGTCTGGGACAGTCACAAGGCTGGAGGGCCCATGGTGAAAAGTAAGGTTGAGTACATTGGCATAGGAGAGAAATGTTGGTCTTTGTGGAGCACCTCCCCATGGCAACACTGATCTGATCCACAGAAAGACCCATGAAGCATTTCCTTCTGTTGGGATGGGTTTCTGACTGATGCAGAAATCAGGAATGTGATTTCCTGTCACTGCCGTGTTGCCCAAACCATTTTGTTGTGCATCCCAGAGCATGTTCTTTCCATGCTGGATCTCAAACAGCCCTTTCCCTCAGGTCTCCCTCCCACCCTCCCACTCAGACTCATGCTCCTCCTCTCCCATCCCTCCACACACACTTCCTTTTGCAGTTTCCCATCATTTTCTGTCTTTGCTCTGTTTCAGCCCTCTCTTCTCCACTACTAGAGCTGTTTGATTCATGGTGCTCTGAAAGCAGAGGAGAAGGCCCCTTCTTCTCTTATCCACTTATTATATGATTTACCAAAGTGCATTCAATTTGTTTCCCCATTCCTTGACTTAGTAGCTATCCTTGCTGCTCCCCTTAAAATCAGTTCTCTTCTTCCCCTCCACTGTCTTCCTCTATCCACTTCAACCCTTTTTTGTACCCTTACAGTCTAAACCAGACTGTTCTCTTCCTCTCTCCACACACAGACCCTGGCCCATCCCCTCCTGCTTCTCCCATTCCTTTCTCATGCTCCCCCTCCTCACCAGAGCTTCAGCACTGCAGCCTTAAAGCAGGATAAATGGATATGGATATTGTACAATAAAACCTTCAGAATGGAGAGTTTTGTGCAAGTGAACAGCAGCCAAGCCTGAGAGACTGAAAATTGGATAAAGGGATTAAAACAGTAGCACATTAACAGGAGATTTAGAGTGTAATAAACTCATTTCATAATAATATGTGCGTTGGGGCTGGTAATAAATCATCGCGGGATCCCTGCCTTCCGCAGTGCCGGAACGAGGCAGTGACCCGAAAGCGGGGTAGGATTTCAGCGAGATGTGGATTAATTTCACAGGGTTCTTGGCCAGGAATAGAGCGGCTGTGCCATTCCTGTACAGCTGCTGCTGTTACTGCTGGCTTTTTGAAAAAAAATCCACAAAAAGCCAACAAATGAAACCAAACAAGAAGACCTGCCAGCACTGCCTGGCACACATTTGTGGAGAAGGGCTCTCAAGTGGCCTTCACCAGCACCACCCCAGAGGCCAAACATAAGGCCAAAATACTTCTCAGTCACCTCCCTGGACAATGTCCCGCACCCGTTCCACACAGACCTGTGGGGTAAGATGATAAAACAGCAACAGGAAAGAAGCCAGCTAGACAGAAATGCTAGGCTAAGTCACCACATTAATGGCCCAAATAACCTTGCCTAAGGCACTGAACTCAGAAGAATCTAATGACCACATGCCGTAGATATTCAAGCCTGGTGGGCAGCCCAAAATGCAACCTTAGGATAGGTGGGGATGGGGAAAGGCTGAGACTCCAACTGACCTCTGCTGCACAAAGCTCACGAAAAGTTACAAAAGCGATGAAGCCTCAGACCAAGAAAGAGAGGAGAGCAGCATGCTGGAATGTTCCCAGAGAAAGAATGCAGATGGATCCAAGCCATATTGAAATTAGGTGAGGCAAGGACTTTGCAGCAAGAGGTAATAAAGGAATAAAGAACAGGAAAATGCAGTACAAGCATCCTGAAACATAGGACTTGAGGAGGCCTTGGGGAGGTGGGGACAGTTTGATGGTGTCGTAAGAGCAGCTGAGAAGCAAAAAGCCCTCCCCAAAAGAGAGGTATGGAGAAGCTCACAACGGTCAAGGCAGTGGTCCAGATGACACGGGATCTGGACTCTATGTCTTGCCACTGCAGCCATGGAGATTGCTTAGGACAGTCAGCGCTCAGGGAAGGTCCTGCCTTGCTTTACCATAAGCAATAGGAGTGTGGCTCAGTGTGTTTGAGAAAAATATATGTTGGTTGACATCTAATACAATCTTGATACACGTTAATACAATTGGACATGGAAACAATCATCTGCATTGAATAAAAGATAGGATGGGTCAATCTCCAAGGAAATTCTCAGAACATAAGCCAAGACTAGACTGGCATGAAGAAGGGGAGGGTGAATTTAGGTGAGAGATATGGAACACTGTGGAGACTGAGGAGGATGTGAATCACCAGCAGTGCAAAATTCAAATCTCAAAGCAGACTTAAGATCTTGAAGACCTGCAGGTTCACAGAGATTTGTCTCTCCTGATATTGCTGGGGTGAGAACCACAGTGCTTATTTAGTCAAAGCCCAAGCCACAGTGCTGGACTTCAGTGAAAATATTAACCTCTATGCTGCACTATCCAAAGGCAATAGTAACAAAAAGTCATCAGTTGGCAAATCAGCCATCTGCCTGCATGATCAGATGGAGGATGTTCAAACCAAACAAGCCATATAACTGTTCCTCAAATGGAAGCTTAAGCCTTGCAAGAGGCCTGGATCTGAGGAAGAATGCTACCTTCATATACAAGTTTTCTTTACCATGTGTACAGTGGCTGCTGACAAGCCACCTACTATGCACAAATCCCTCAAGAAACCTTGTTTCTTCGTCAAAGGGAGTTTTGCAGAATCATGCATGTATGTACAGAAGACAGCAAATACCTACAGCTTTTACAGGACCAGATTGGAAAGTAGGTTAAAGTGGCATGTTTGAGTTTTAAAAGAGGTATTTGACATCACATTGCAGGGTGGATTAAGGGAAAATTCAAAACTAAGAGAAAGGCAAGACTTCAGTAAACCAGGAAATGAGATTCAGTAAGACAGAAGGGCTGAATGTCTCAGATCTCCTTGAGATTCATTCAGTCATGGACAAGGAAGGGTCCCCAGCACTGCTTGGAAAGCCATGGCCGCAGGTCTACAAGAAGAAAGCACAAGAAAGGCGTGACAAAACATCAGGTCCCAGCAGAATGTTACCTGAACTCCCAAACTACTTCTGAGGAAGATAAACTACTAGGTTTACAAAATGTTGCAAGGTTTGGATAACAGCAAAACATTTAATAGTCTTTTCAGTGCAGAGTACCACAGGTAGCCAGTACCAGGTCAAAGGCCCAGCTCTCACCTCACACCTAGGGAAGTCACCAGCCTGACTTCTGGACAAGAGCACTGCACAAAGCAAATAGTCCAGCCTCATCTTGGGCCAACTACTAGTCACTGACAAAGGCTGGAACAGGTCTAACAGAAGTGATCTGTACCTCTACACTGGCCGAAATGTTCGCTTGGGATGGAGGAGGTACATTTCCCTGTTCATCCTCTGAATCACTCTGTGCAAAGACTTGTGTTTGACTCTGCCCTTGGCCTCTAAGTTCCCAGAGCATAGATTTATTAAATATATCAGGTCACATTCTGTCGTGCTAGTTTAGATCAGGCAGCTTAATTTCCACTCAGGAAATTCTCATAATATGGTTGGAGACTCCCCTGTGCTCCCACCAAGCATTTTGATGTCAATGAAACTATTCATGTTTCAAGGAAAAAGATTCACAAAAAGCTTTCCTGACGGTTCAGTCCGCCCAGTCCCCTGCTTTACACTGTGCTTGGAGATCTAAGGGGAGCTACATGTTGAATACACTATTTTTGTCATGAACTGCTGTTCTGCACAGCACTGAGCTCGAGGTTCAGCCAACACCCCAGACAGTCTGAGGCCTCAAGACCTACAGCTAAGGTCTTTGATGTCTTTACTTCTCCCACTCTGAGCAGCTCTACCATATGGCAGACTTGACTTCTTACACTTCAGCATTAGATGGGACAAACCACAGAACACCACTCAAAGGTAAAATGTGCACTAAGCAAAGGGTTGAGTATTTTTTCTTGAAAAGAAAAAGAACTGATTTAAAAACACCATTTGTAAAAACCTATTTCAGAGATCACTTCCAGGCTGTAAAGGCTATTTTTGTCTAATAAACACAGGAACAAGTACATCTATGTTTTAAAAATGCATTGGTTAAAACAATTTAGCAAGTCCCTTGAAAATAAAAAGCAACAAATTTGAAGAAAAGTCTTAAGAAACCAGAAATTTTACTCAAAATTTATTTTATTTTTTTATAAATACTGGAAAACATGGTCGAAAACCCCAAGCAGGTCAGCTTGACTGTCAGCCTATAGTAGTGGGTAAAAGGGAAAGCAGAAAGGAAAATTTCACTTTGCTATTTCTTTTCCTCTGGTAGTAAGGGATGATCCCAGCTCAGCAACACTGCACAGTAAAACAATGGGAGTCCCAAGACTCCACCCAATGAGGTCAAACAATGTGCACAAAGCTACCAGTGGTACCTCAGCGTCACAGACAGCAAGGTGACAGTCCTTGAGAAGAGAGCTCAGAGCCTTTCCAACATGCCACAACAGCGTGTGGCCCTCGTGGTATTTGAGCCAGCTGGGAGGGTGTCACAGTGGCAGCAGCAGCACTGCTGCTCACCTAAGCTGGCTTTCTCTCATTACCATAGCTCTCGCCACACCACTGAAGTGTAAATTCACTCAGTAAATCACACCGGCTTCACTGTTGCAAGACAGTACTCAAGAAGCACTAATAAAGAGGGAAAATTGGATTTGCATCGAAGTCAGCCTTAAACTTCATCTGTCAGTCACTGCCGATCAAGGCCTGTAAGCGCCAGCCAGACTTCTCTGGTAGTAAACTGGCCAGGGAAACTTGGGAAGCCAAGGCATAGAAGTGAATATACTCAGCACAGGGCCTTCGTATTCCTTCATCCCACATGAACCAACAAGACCAAGTCCTGTGTAATAAAAGCTGGTGGACAGTGAACCACAACAGTAAGTTACTCTGAGTAGTGAACTAGAGAGCCAAGGGGCTATAAAGCGCCTTGATTTCTCTGCTGCTGAATTCAAAGGAAGTATTTCTTCCCACTACCCCTACTAGGTGATATTTAAGAATAAGAAGAAAATTCCATAAACCCTCCAATCAATTTGACAGACCATTTCAGCTGGAAAATACAGGTAGCTCTGAAATAGCTCTGAAAATGCTGAAGGACCCAAGTTCAGTGTCCTCCAAACACTACATCACAGCTATCAGTCAAAACTATTTCTTTTGTGTAAAAAAGGACCAATGCTAGCAAAAGGGTTGAACGTGGCTAAAACAAAATATGTCCTTTTTTGTTAAATATAAAGGCTTGGGTTGTCCCAAAATGACATTTGCACGAGAAAGGAGAATAATAAAAAAGATAATAATATTAGAATTTTTTTAAAGTTTTCACCCTCATTTAATAAAAAACATTTTTAAAAGGGGAAGAGCAAAGAAAAGCATAAGGCATTTTTCTACATGAAAGATTTTGTCTGTTTCACAATATCTCCCTTCTTTACTAAGACAAAAAATGAAATTAAAGCTATCTGATTCATTTCCCCACAACTGGTGCACAGTTACACTGACCTGCAATAGTTTTAGGTCTGCCCTGCTGAAAGGGGCCTCCACCTTCCAAGACACACTGCAGGTATATGGCTGGTGAGTTAAGGCATGCCATTGATTTTTTATTTGTCACAAAATATCATTGCAATGCAGTTGCATGATGTTATGCTGGCCAGAAATCACCTTCGAGACAGTTTAGTGGTATGACATGGTACACTGTCAACAGTAAATCTGGGCTGGAAGGCAATAACCCATCCCGATGCTGATCATTGAAGACACCAGAAACAATTAAATGCCTACTGTTAATCATGCTACCTGGCTTACAGGCAAACCACCTTCTTCTGTAACCTTCTATGATTTTATTAGCTCAAGAGGCTCTTGTTAGGTTGCTTTTTAGACAGGAGACCTGCAAAGACCATGCAATGTTGGCAGAAATTGCATGGCTGTAGTGAAGTTCTGACTCTATTCACAACAGATTGACCCTGGGCAGTTCTAATGAGTGCTGATCAGGTGAGCCCTAAGCTCAAATATTATTTTTACAGTCATAACACTTTCTGTTGGAAAGACAAGCCACATTTACCAGCATTTCCGAGCTCCTGGACAGACAGTTCCTCCCTATGTCAATTCCAACTGGACAGCAGAAGTGTCTTCTTCAATTCCGTTGCAAAGGAGTTATTTAACATTTCCTTGGGTGTAAATAAATGTGGACATAAACAAGTTGCCTCACTTTGGCAGAATAATCGATGGCACAAATATGAGATCAAGAACAGTAAGTGAGGAAGAAATTCTTCAGAAAAAGTTCAAGCTGAACCAGAGTCATCAGTGCAAAGTAAACCAAATTCACTCATGGACACTTCAAAGAGGAGCACAGATGATCAGGTATGTCAGACCTCTCTGCGTTGGTGGGGTTCCAGCTGGAACATTAAATCTAGGCCTGGATCCCAGATTCAAGGGAGGTGGTGGCATATAAGAGCCCTTTGTGAAGAGAAGTATGACTGGTCCAAGACCTAGAAAGCATGACCTGTAAAAGTGAAAAGAAATGAAGACGTTCAGTCTAGAGATGTGAAGGCTTGGGTGAAACATCTTCCTAGTAGATAAAATACTGAACAAAAAGGAAGGTAATTAGCCCTTCTCCATGCCAACATGGAAAAGAGAACAAGACTTAAACTGCAGCAAGATCCAGATTAGGCATGAGGACCAAGTGTCTAGTGCTGTGAACTAGTGCTACAGGCTAGTGAAGTACTGAAACAGATTGCTGAAGGGAAGCTGTGATAGCTCCATCACTGAAAGCTTTTAAAGGTAGAAAATTAGCTAGAAAGTTATAAAATACTCATCTGAGGTAGAATGGGTCTTGCCCTAGGGTAGGGAGATGGATTGGATCATCTCATGATGCTAATTCCAGGCTTAATTTTTTCAGATAATCATATTCAAAGTAAAAAACTAATTCACAGTGAAGCTGATTGATATGTCCAATGCCATGTATTAGACCAGTAGCAAGAGAGTGTTAAGACCACCAGTAACTGGTATATGCACATCAGTGACATTTGCTTCAACACTAGCTGCAAAAAAAAATTGAGAAGCAAATGGGGATAACGGTAATTTACTGTGATTTCCCTTCCTCAGTGTCCAAAATTATTTCCAGAATAGCCTATAAGCCTAAAAGGCTGTAATATATCTATATTTGCATAAGTAGAAAAATTTATCTATTAAAATTGAAATATTTTTTCTTCTTTAAGTTTGGGGGTGGGTTAATGTTAAGCATTAAAATTATCATATTTTTCATTAAGGAATACAGGCATTTTGTTAAAAAATAAGAGAAGTACAATATTTAGACTTGTTCAGAACTTCTTTTCCCTGAGAAAATACAATGAAAGGCAAATGTTTTTCAGGTAATTCTATATCTACCTTTGCTTCAGAAAGAAAAAAAAAAGTTTTAAGCCAATTATCCCTGTTCTGGCATTTTTGAGTCCAGATTTCATAATCAATTGAAGCACATTTGTGTTACTTCTTATGGAAGGTAGCAGCAAGAATTTGGAGTTCCTCAGATATGTAGAGGGACACAGTGTCAATGCTCTTGATGACTTTTTGGTCAAGGAGCAGCAACACTGGTGGTTAGCAAGTCTGATTAGCCTGGGGTTTGTCTCTGACACTTTCTCAAAGCAGGTCCCTGTGTTGCCTTCCTGTAACAACACAACTCCTGAACAGCACGTGCAGAGCCATGTTTTGGGGAAGGGTGCACTTTGTGTGCTGCTTGGCAGATCCCAACTGGAACCATGTGCTCACTCCCTGTCACTCCGCTTCCAGAGTCACACATTAAAAAATTAGTTCCTTCTCCATCTGAAATTGCAAAATCTGCTTATCCTTCTCTCATAGGACCGAAGTCTTAGCTGGTAGAATTTAGTGGGATCCATTGCTATTCACTGATGCTGTCAGTTGTCCTGCATGTTCCTTTTACACTGACAGATTTTATTTATTGTATGCAGCTGGTATAATATGCCCAAATCTACATGACTGTTTCCCAGGAGTGTGGAACCAGAACAGCAAAATAATTGTTTCAGAGCATGGACAGAGTCCACCCAGATTCTTCCATCAGATCATGAACAATGGTCTATAGTGAGCTGCCAGTGGCAGAAAGAGAAATTACGTAAACCAAGTCATTAAACTGACAGCCTCCTTTCAAAGGGTGAAATGCACACACATTCATCCGAACACAACATATATGCTTCACTACAAATGGGACTTATGCAGGTTAAACTTTGCTTCCGTATAGGACCAACTGTCCTTTCTGGGCCACGTTCTTACCTCATGTAAGTTGGTGTCTTCATGTTATCTTCCCAACACCCTGTTGAGCTGAAATCTCCTCCCCACCCCCCAAGCTAAAGATCTGGAGCTTTCCATCCAGTGACAAAAATCCCACATTTTTAATACTGCTTTGTTGCTATCATCACCAAATAGGAGTCTGTTCATCACATGGTCTGCCTTATGTTTTTATCAAAACAGAAATACAACAATTACTCTCATTCCTCTCAAACGTGCTGTTCATACAGTTCTTGGTGTAAAGTAGGGAATAAAGTTTGTCTGAACTTCACTTGAGTATTGGTCATTTTCAATATGTTTCTGTTGTATTAATGGAAAAAATATGGGAGCCCTCCGGTGGTAAAAATAATACCTTTAATTTCCCATAGATGATAACCAGAGACTGTAACCTAGCAGACAAAGTGCCTACTTCAGCTTTCAAAGGTGCAGCTGTGAGTTCAGAACTGTATTTTCAGTACCTTTTCTGTTCACTTTATTCTACTCATGCAGTTTTAACTTAATTAATACCCACTGTTTAAGCAGGACCATTAAAGTCATAACAACAGCTACCATCACCAATGGGTCAAATTTAGACGTACAGTAAGGTGTGCAAATGCCGTAGGAGGAAGGGAACATGAAAGGATGAAAACTTGGGGCTCGTGTTAAAGAAGAAAAATCATGGTGTCAATGCACTGATTTTCACCAGAGGTCAAGCATACCTGATCACATTCAGCTGACATAATGAAAGCCTCAACTTCAAAGAAAAACTTTATTCCTCACAGGAACAGTTTTAAAAGCTATAACTTCCAACACCGAACTTCTACCAGCTGTGAGAACAGAAAGGTAAAGAAACACCTCATTAGATTCACTCAGATCTGCTTCTTAGTGGTACCGTCCCTCTCCCCCTGTAAGTTTCAAATGTAAAACCACACACTTATCCAAAACATAGTATCCTGGAAACGGGTAAAAAAGGAAAGAAAGATCAGTCTGACAAGTTTTGCCTTGGCAAAATCTAAAAAATAAAGTGTTTCACAGCAACCAGAGTGCATAGTTTTAATCCAAGCTAGTCCCTGTGATACAGTATTAGATTTTTCTTTCTACAACTCTTAAAAGTTGCACTTAAATTTCAAAATAACCAATGTAATAGGAAAAATGAGGACTTATTTTGCTTCTAAATGGTAGGAAAAAAACATTTTGAGTTTCCCTGCATCACTCTTTTTGGTTAAAAATGTAGTTTTCAACCAAAACAGAATTTACCAATGATGACAGTCACAGAGTCAGTGGTAAGAGGCAAAAGAAGGAATCATACACCAGAGCTGCAAAACCAGCAATGGGAATTACTCCTTAATTTTGCTACACATGTGGAAGTGTGTGTGAAGCACTCACAGAGCTGTCTCAAAACCCGTCCTCTGGTGTTCATAATTGCACCTGAAAGGCACATGAAGACCCATGTGATGCCAACACGTGTCATTTCCTCATTTGGGAGACAAACCACCTGTCTCCTTTCATCACCCATAATAAAGCAGAGATAGGGATGTTGACAGTGGGGAATTCTCCAGAAGGGCCAACCCACCCAGGTACCTGTAGCAAAGGGCGCAGCAGAAGCTCATAGTAGTGGCTTGCCCAGGTCACATCACAGTCCCACAGACCTGCAGTGCTGGAGCACAGCCTTTCCTGCTGATTGCTCCTTCCTGGCAGATGTCAGTCCATAATACCATGGAGCATGGTACATAACACAGCCTATGGTCAGGTGACAATCCATCACATTTACATGTCTCCTTATTTCTGATCACAAGGACCAAGATCTCCAAGCTAGGACCTAGCCCCACATCATGCAGCAGATCTTCCTCACTGGTTTCACTTCTGAATTAGTTATAGTTACAACTATAAACCACAGCTGTAGCTTAGAAATCCTTCAGTAGTTTTCCTTGTGCAATGCAGGAAAAGAAAAGGTAGTTTGGGCCAAACCCAAGAGTAATAGATGCTCTAGAAAATCGTATTGGCAAAAATAAGAGGCTCATCTAAAGCACACAAGGGTTAAAGAATTTCTTTACCCAGCATAGAAACTCACAGTTCAGAAAGCATGCTCTGAGAGACAGACCTGCCCCCTCAGACATGCAAGGACTTCTCATCAGGAAAGCAGAAGGCAAGATCCACAGTGCAGATCTGAGAGCAAAGAGCAGCAGTGGCCCTGTGCGGCAGCTGTTCTTCCCGCTAGTAAATAGACTCAGCTCACCCTGACTATCTTCAGAGCCAGTTGCCTGATGCAAACACCGTAATGTTTTGCATCAAGGTCTTGCTTCTGTACTGTTCACAGTTCTGGAAAAGGAGTTTCCCAGTTCCCCTCTAGTCTTTTCTATCTGTGCATTAAGCACAGAAGAAAACAGAGTAAAAGATGCTGAGAGAATTTTTGAGATGCACACCCCACATTCTGAATTTTATTTTAAATACTTCTTTTGTCAAGTGACATCTTGAATGGGAAGGTCAGGCTTTCCACCTGTCCAGACATCACCTGTTAGTTGTCTGAGATAAAAATTGTTTTGGTTAGACTTCAGAATTAATGTGTCTTTGAGATGAAAACAGCTCACAGCTATATTATACATTAGAAATCTTCATTCTAGTTTTGTGCTATTCTGGATTTCTAAGCTTGGAATAATTTTAACATCAATAGAGGAGGGGTCTCCAAGAGTAAAAGATGTATAAATGGCCTAGAGTTCATAGCCAATTTTAAAACATCATCTTGCATAATCAAGAATGTAGCCCAGGAACCAAGGAGAGGTAAAGCAAAGAGGAAATTTGCCCTACACACTATTACATTGTAGATAGTCTCATTTACATGAAATGCACACAGAGCCAGTCATGAGTTGGAAAATCACATCCAGTCTTGGTTTGACTCTCCATGGATGGGACATAGCTGTGAATTTGGTATCTTCAATCTTCAACCACATGCAAAATAATGTTTCAGAAATAATCTGGGCTTCCCTCTTTCAATCTCAAAGATAGATTTCCTAAAAACTGGCATCAGTGTTGACCAAAAGGCAGCAGGATAAAAGGAAAATATTTCTGAGGAAGCAATCTGCCAGATCTCTAGCTCACACAACAAACTCTCGTGTTGATTTCATCTCCCTCCGATCCAGCCCCACATTTGGAAAGAGATTTTTAATAGCACTGCTTTTAAGCTGATCAGATAAACGTTATGCATGCTGCTGCTTAAGAGTAGTCAAGCGTAGCATGAAGTTCAGCACTTCAGGGTTTTGTGCTGCTTCTGCCCTGCACCATCACCTGCTAACACTGGGCAAACACAGAGAGAGTGCATGTCCACAGGGAAGGCCCTTGACACTGACTGCGCGTGGACATGGGTCCTCTCTGCTGTTGCTCATGGTGCTTGAGGAAGATGTGATTAACTATAAGCACAATGCCAAGCATAAGCAGAACTTTTTGTGAGCAAATTAGCTGTCTCCCTTCCGAAGTTCAGACCTCTCAAAATCCTTATTTACTAGAATTCAAGCAAAAAAAATCAGAAGCAAACAAGTGTCTCTGTGTCACCTCTTGGCACTGGAAATGGGAAGACTAATTACAAGTTTTCCTCTCCATAGTATTTCTTTCTGTGACTGTCAGGCCAAACGACACAATGACCTAAATCATCATGTCCCTGGTTCCATCATTTCTGTCATTCTACAACCATGTCTATCATTGGTGTCCTCTACTTGTATTATGTCCACATAATGGTCTTAAATCATTTGGAAGATCTCTATGGCCAGCTATGTAGATTTGAGAGTATTTGGTAGTAATGGGAGTAATGTCCACCTTCCAGTGCTTGTCCCAAACCTCATCTTTAAAGCCCCACAGAAATAGCAGAAGGCCACCAGAAAGCAGCTGTGTTTTTCAAAGATTGTACTCTATTGTTTCCTAAAGGCTTCCAGCAAACATACTCTTCTGGACCTCCCAAACATTCTAGAAGATTATCATCCATGTTTGTAACAACCCAGTATTCCAGCTAGGGATTTGTTTTGTTCTCCCATCTCCCTTTTGTGTTTTTTTTAAAAAACAGCATCACAGCATAGCAGCCACCACTGCTGCAGCAGCTCTGTGCAAGTCACATCAATTCCATTCCCAGGGGTGCAAACCAATTTCTCTTGTTTTTCCACCCGTCTCTCTGGCTGAACCTCCAGCAGCCTTCAATCCCATTAATCCAAGCACTGCTGGCGATGACGAAGACTGATTTCACCGGCAAACGATCAATTTGTATCTCCCCCCCTTTTTTCTTTTTTTCTCTTTTTTTTTTTATGCGATGTACAAAATATCATGAAAAAGGCGTTAGTGGTGATAGTTCCACAACAGTGAAATAATAGAGTAATAAGGCAATCCACTTTTGACCTTGCAGGACAGCTAATTCATCTACCCATCTATCTTAATTATTCCCTGGGTTACAAAAGAGAAACTGTACAATTCATTCATTCCACGGTGACAATTCCATTTTCCACCCCCCGTAAAGCACCATCCTTTCTCTGCAGTGATCCTGCCGTAGACCACATCCCTTCTCAGCCTACTCACACCAGCCCTCACGCAAACAGTCACTAAAGGCCTGATCCAAAGCCTGTTGAAGTTGATCAAGTCAGGCCCTTGTTGGCCCCAGTACACTCCAGTCCATGCCCTTCCATATTTGCACCTCATTTCTAAGCAAACAAGGAGTCAGCCACCTTCACAAGCCATATTAAAAGTGGGATCTCTGGTGGAATAGACAGGTGTGCAGACAGGCTAACTTTGCCCTGAGAGACTGATTTTTTCAGATCTTCTCTCATGTTTCTGGAAAGAAGGTACCTACAGAAAGGGACATATTGTGTCAGAAAAGTCTGTCTGCACTGGATGAGAGCAAGATAGGACCTCTGAATCTGAGGGGCATATTGTGATAAAGGTACAGAGAAGACATAGGCCAGACAGCGGAGAAGAGTCAAAGAGCATTTTCTGATGGCACGGTTTTAAGTTTTGCTTTGTACCATTCGTTGAATATTAATTTGTCTTGGAGGCTAGCATCTGAGTCTCAAACACCTTACATCCATACAGCCTGATCTTCCTGCTGCTCCCCCTCAGAGGCTGAATATCACAACTTGTCCTTTTTTAGACATGGCATATACAAGTAGACTGTTTGCACGTGACTCTCCAACCTGCAGGGAGAGTCTGGTGTGAGTGAATGACTCCTATCATGCTCTGAAAAAGCCAAGGTTAGTCTTCACCTCCAGTAGACAAAGGGGTCTTCTGGCCTTTGTGGTGCCAAAGTTTGACAACATCCCTTACAGCGGAGAATTGGCCACAAAAGGAGGTAAGGAGGAAGGTGCTTCAAAGGGAGTAGGGGTAACTGAGACAAATCCCACTGACTCTTGCTTGTTCCTCCTGTGAGTTAAGCTGAAAAAAAGCAGCAGAAATCCCCATAAGGGACAGCTGTTTCCAGTCAGGTTTGTCCTACTGAAAGGAGTCTTGGCTGCTGATACAGCCTTGAAGATTTGCACTTTTCTAGCATCTGACTTCTCTGTTTTTAAGGTCATCTTTGGACTACAGCTCACTTTGTTCCTCTACTTAGCATCTTCATATTCCCTTTGGACTTTGAAGCAAGCCAGACTCCTTTTCTCTCCTCACCCTCCTCTGTCCCCCATCCCTCACTTTACTCTCCTCTTACTGCTCAAGCCTGTATCTCTGCTTGTCTTTCCAATACCCAAGTCTCCTTATCTACAATATACACCCCTCTCTTCCTTAAAGCCACTAAACCCAGCACTTCATTTCCTCTGTCTGTAACAGGTCTTTTTAACTTGATTTCCTTTGCTGCATGGCTTCTCCACCTCGGTCACATATGTCTCCAGTTTCTGCTGCCTTACCATAACGAATCCATTCTCTTTTTCACGTCCCCCCATCACTTCCTGGACTACTCCACTTGTCCCACATAGTCTATCCACACTTTTGATTCACATTTGTAAAGCAACTTAAATCTTCCACCAGCTTCACTCTGCTGATATATCTTCTGCTCCCTTATATCTTTTCCTACTCTTACCTTCATTTCCCCCTTATTATTGTTTTTTACACTTACTGTGGTCCCTGACCCATTATCTCACCAACCTACTCTGCTTCCTCCTCCCCATAAACTTTTACATGGGTAGACATTCTATTTCCCTCTTCATCACGTCTAATCTGAGACTGCAATCTCTTAAGAGAAGTAGGCACATCTTCTTATGTGACATTTATACCGTGCCTTGTCAACGTACAGTGCTTTGAATGACTATTGTTAATACATCAGTAATACAAAGACACCACCCTGGGTTCAGGTATCCCCAAGACACAGATTGCTCCGAGCATCTAAGTACATCAGGGTAGTGTTAGGGCTGCTTTCCCCTTTGTTACAGTTTTCCACTAATTCTGCCGCGGCAGTTCTTGTCAGGAACAAGATCCTGGGCTAGAGTGTAAACCAAGAGGAAAGACAATACCCTACATCCCAGAGAGCAGAACTGGAGCCTGAAGTCAGGTGTACAAAAGGTTAGCAGGGAAATCCACCCCGATGACAATAAATACCCAGGACATTGCATAGATATCTTCTAATCCCTTAGTGCAGAGGTGCCTACTGACATCAGCTCCTCTGAAGACCCAAAGTCAGTTGATAGGCATGATCAGTGAAAATAGCGAAGCAGAAGGCAGAGCCTGGACCAGTGGTGCTGCTTCACTGCCGCATGTATGCCACTGTGCTCCATTCCTCGATGTGCATTTCAACAGAACCTGCATAATATGTCCAGGCTCTTTGGAAGCAGCAAGTGGATGCTTCTATAGATGAGGTCTACAGTGAATAATGTTACCAGGACACATATCATGTGTGAGTGAAAGTACCAGCAGCAAAGCAGGGCAAGCTGATGCACAGGCATAGCTGACACAGGTTGCTGCAAGCTGGTGCACTGGAAACAGCCTGTACCACAACTACCCTAAGTCCCAGCAGAGAAGCTGTACAGTGTCACAGTGCAGAGTGACACATAACTGCTTTTCCAGTTACGACATTGACTACAAGCTGAGGAGGATGCATTTCAGTCCCCGACTGACACAGGTAAGGCACTCTTAGATGGCCAACTTCTCTCTGTTAGCACAGTTAGAGGATGATAAAGGGGATGGCCCATGAGCCCTGGCATAATGTGATTTCTTTTTCAACAACTCAGAATTCATACTGGAAAAGCATCACACTCCCCTCAAGAATTAACCTTTCTGCACCTCCCACCACGCTGGTACTTGTGGTATGCAGGAACAGTTCTCACCTCAGGCATAGTTGCTAGTCTTTCTTGGCATTGGATATGGTGTATAGCTAGACAGCTGAATGCTTTGATCTTCCTGATGGCTGGTGCATATACAAAGCTTTCGGAGTCATGTACTTCCTTGTTCCCCAGGAGAGCAAAGTTTCTTGCTCAGCTGAAAATTAACTTCTGGAGTTTGCACTTGCTCACTTCCTCTTAAATGGCCTGCAAAGCACCTCTGAAAGACAAGTATTACATTCCCGGGATCCCACAACTGCCTTTTCCCAGGCACTCCTCAAGACAAAAGAAAGGGAGAAAGGTGAAGGGAAGATTAAGAAGAACAGTGGTGCTGGCCAAAGAAGTTTCAGAGGAGAGAAAAAGGAAAATGGAATGAGAAGGGAGTGAAGGAGAGAAAAAGGAATGGAGGGAGAGAGGGAACAGCAATAATAAGGTCATTTGTTACAGGAGCTACTCCTAGTCTGTGTGTATGTAACACAATTTGAGCTAATTGTATTGCCCTCACTTTGGGGACGTTGCTGTCTGTCTCTGAAGCTTTTTCTAATTTCCCCCCTTAATGTACGATTTCAGAATCTTTCATTCTAATGATTTTAATGCAATCAGCAAAACTATGCATGTAATTGTCTTTGGCACGGCACTCGCTGGAGTGGCACTCAGGGACAGCTCCCTGAACCCAGGACTCCGACAGGAGAATGCAAAACAGGCCTGTTTTCAATCACCGCGGCAGAAGGCAGCCGGCAACGTCTGCGAAAGGCTGCCGAAAAAAAACATTTGTCGGAAGACAATGACAAAAAAGGGGGTCTCAGCTCGGTGCTATTCAGAGACAATTTGTAAGCACGGCTGTTGAAGTCGATCCAAAGGCTCCGGAACAGCTGGAGCTTTGCAGTGATTGATAAGTGCGCCCAGGAGAACTTCATTTCTGCCTGAATGAAGACAAAAGCCCCGCGATGCTGGGCGGATGGGTAATGTCACTATCATTAAGTAGTGAGAGTGGATATGCCAGACCTTCAGATGGGGACACAGTCAGGGCTATGAGGAGAGGTCAGGGCACCCTCCCTTCCTTCCCATCACCGCCAGCTCTCTCCCCCCTCTCTGACTACCCCCCTCCTCTCACACACACTTTCTGGACAAACACCCCCTCTGCTAATTGTAATGCCCATATAATAGAAGTTCTCCCAACTTGTAAGTACAGACCATAGGTCTCTCCTTCTCTTCATAACTGCTCTGCACACACTCCTTACAGACCTTTTAGAGCTGGTTCAGACTGTAGGTGCTCCAGGCCATCCTCATGCACCTTTTCCACACATAAGGTCACTGTTGCTCATGATCTCACACTCAGAAGACACCACCCCTGAGAGCTATCTTCAGCATCCATACTTGGGTGACTCCCACCAAAGGCTGCTTGTCTCCTTCGTCCCTGTATTGCTCACCAGTACCTTCTGAAATCCAAAGCCTGCATTTCTAAAATCAAGTCCAGCTGAAGTTTTTGGGCAACCCTGTGAAAACAGAGCATCAGCACATGAGAAGAAGGCATGTGAAATACAAAGCTGATCACAATGGAATTGAACTGGCATCTATGTGCTTTGCACTGAATCTCAGCTGCTTAAGGTTTGTCTGGTTTGGGATGTTTGCTGACACAGTCTCTTTTTCCCTGTAGAATTACCACATCTCACATGCCGTCATCATGAAGAGCATTGGAGACAAGTCAATAAACTAAAACCTCAGCTTTCACTTTGTGCTCTTCTCACAGTGAAGAAAAAGCTGGAAAATATAAGGCAAGTTGTTCTGAAACAAGCACCAATGGTAAAGGACCCTTTACATATCAAATTACCTTTGGTGCTGCCCACAACTAGCCAAATTCAAGAGCTGGCTCCTCAATTTCTACATATTCTGTAGCCAGGATACTGGAAACCTCTGAAATTCTGCAGTACAGTTGCAAATCAGTGGTGCACCACAGAAGCCATCAGAAAACAGTACATGGCAAGGGTGACATCCCTGCAGGAAGGGGAACAAACTGCCTGAAATTTCTCTAAACCTGGGTCACAAATCCCTCGAGGATTTAACAACCTACTCAAACTCTTGCTTCTTTCCCTTCCAAGTAGCGAACCCACCTCTTTTTTCCTGCTGTCAATGGCCAGTGTAGGCCATGCCAGAGACAAGACAAAGACCTCTTCCAAAAACCCTACAGTCTTTCCTTTAGCAAGAAGTACTAGTCCATCACCTTTTGGGGTGGTTTAAGGAATGTGAAGTCAAAAGAAACAGAACTGGAAAAAGGGTTAAGATGGGCAGATGGCCCATCACTATTATACTTCTTGCTGATATTTTAGGCCACCCCTCTCACACGTAATGCAGTTAACTACTATTTAGATGACAGGACCAAAGAACACACAGAGCTACAGTTCCTCAGTGGGGATCCCCGTACAGGATACTCTCAACCAGCCACAGCTGAGTGACTAATCACCAAGGGAGGTGAACCCGAAGAAAGATGAGAAGCTTAGAGTCAGGAGGTCTGGGACTGTTTCCAAATTCTATTACTGACCTGGACCAAATCACACCCACTCTGCTGTATCTTTTTCCCCCCCACTTTTCTGCTCAAGAGCTCTGCAGTACAGGATCCAGGCTGCTGTGCAGCTGTACAGTAACTACAGCAACAACATCCCACTCTGAGCTGAAACTATAACCTTCCTCAGCAATAACATTTATAAGAATCCCTTTCTACCAGCACCCAGCATATTCCTGCCTTGTTGCCACCCTGTCAGAAGCCATAAACCAAAGTTACTCAGGGAAAGCAAAAAACTCCAGTTAAAAGATTATCACTTCCCCTCTGCACTGCAGCTCAGATCCATTTGAACCTTTTATGAGCACCACCACCATAATTCCCCTGATTCCCATATCCCTCACAGATACTGTGCTGCCCTAAGGGAGGGAGCTGAGAGACCTAGGGATGCCCTTTGCTGGAGGTGACTTCTAGTTGCTCAGTTTTGGCAATTAGCTATTTAGAGCCCAGGAGTTTTCTCCTACTCATCCAGTGACTGTGTCAGCAATCCCGTGTCACCTCAGACTGTTAGTTCTTTGGGCAGGGAAAGCTTTGTGCCCTCTCCACAAAACCTACCACATGCCCAGGCCTCTCTACCACCACAGGAAGCAGCAGCAGCCCCCATACAGCTCCAGCACACACACAGATGCCCAACATCCTTCCGTGCCTTCTGTTGGTGGTGAAAGCAAGGTCAGCTGACATTATCCTCACCCTCCACTTTCCAAATTCCAGGAACCTCTTACTGAAGCAACATGGTATTTTTTACTGACTTACACCCAGCCAACATTTTGCACTCTCTGCAAGGTGATGGAATAGCACAGGCCAATGATCAGCAAGAAAGCCTGTTCCCACTGGCCTGCAGAGGAGCACCAGCCCCACTGCTCTTTGTACATGTCCTTTGGAATCTCCACATTCAGCACTGTTCTTGCCAAAGCCACCACCAAAATGTGCACATCATTCCCTAACCTCACTGTCCTCAGAGCTGGCACTGGCTGCTGGTTCTGCCTGCCTGCTCAGACAGCTAAATAGTTATGCAGAGCACTGCAGTGCTGGGGGGATCCCAGGCCTTAGGCACATGCTTTGGAGGGCCCCTTGTGGACATCCTTCCTGAGCTGGTAGCCCAACTTGGCTGCAGCAAGAGAACATCTCTTGTAGCCTTTCTGGAGCACAGGGGTCACAGCAGACACTTTCTGGAAAGGAAAACAGAGGCACTCAAACGGCTTAGTGGTCCCTATCAACGAGAAAAGAACAGAATCCCAAAGGCCCAGTGGCTTACAGGTGCTGTCTTCCACTGAGCAATGCTATTTCAGCTTCTACACCTCCACTCTGGAGGCAGCTGTGACGATACAGAACCTACTTCTGCAGGCAGAGATCTCTTTTCAAAGCCTGCACATTTAGCACCAATGTTACCAGTAACATGTCAGAGCAAAACTTCAGCAGTGAGAGGAAACAAGATACCCAGATTAAATTAACTAATCTAGACCAGCAGAGACATTATTACAACTAAGTAAAGACCTCCAAAATCTCCACTCAAGCTCAATCAGGCCTAAGCTTCCAGAAAAGTGACTTTCCATTGCAGTAATATATTCCCCACAAGACACTCCATTTGTCATAGCTACCAGGTTCCAGCTTCTAGCAGAAGAAATTGCCCAAGTATCTCACTGCTGTAAGCTTCCTGTTCCTGATTTTTGTTCCCAGAAAAGGATTCTGCAAAGTTTTCAATGATATTTTCCCAGTTTCTTACACCGGTCTGGGATGTCTGTTTAGCCTGATCCTCACAGTGACTGTCATTCACCTTTCAGTTGCCACCTGTAGCATGACTGACAATACTGTCAGGTCCAATACAACCTTTACATGCAGGTAAAGCAATGGTGAGCATTAAAATCCTTGGATATCTTCATAGAGTCAGGTACAAGGCTCCAAGGTCCCTCCTTGGCAGTGCATAGCCTGCACCACAGCTTTTTGAATATAGTGCACCCAAGAGCACCAGGCACAGGAGCTCATGGCCAAGCAGACCAAGACAAGCTGTATGCAGCACAAACACAAGGCATTCAGAGGGACAGTCAGGAGGTGGTCTGTCCTTTTAGACCTGTATAAATACAGCCTCTATTCCCACCATGAGAACACATGGCAGAACCAAAAGTAGACCCATGATCTGAGAGCTCTGTTCTGACCCGGACTCAAACAGCAATCGTACCTGGTGCGGACAAGTTTTGATCCCTTCATGGTCCTCCCTGCCCTAAGCTATGACAGGAGGACCAAGCAGGATCCAAAACCTCCTCCAACCTGCCTTTGTCCCCACTGTGATCTGTGAAGTAATAAATAGTGATAAATCCTGACAGAGGGCATCCAAGTGTCTGGCATGCTGTGGAGGGTGAGAGCAAGGCAGCTTCTGCTACAGGAGATGATCTCTGGCCTGCCTTTCTTGATGACCCCAGAGAATTCACACCACCCTGCTCCCTCCTCTTGAAAGGTGATAACAAAGGTGTGAGTTTCTAAGCCTGACTGGCTCATGGAGTTAAAACCCAGTGAACCTGACCAGATCAGTGATAAAGCCAGAGCTCTGCTGAATTGGTCATTCTCTTGCTCTCTCCTTCTCTTGCCTGACCCCTCTTTTGCATGGTTCATAGAATCGGCAAAACTCCCTGACACAGAAACTGGAAGACACTCGATCTGTCGGTAACAATTTTCAGCAGCTCTGACAGGAACAGGCAGAGCACAGGAAGAATAAAAAAAAGGGAAAGAGGAAAAAAAAAAGAAAATAATTCCTTCTGCCTCATACTCTCCCTTTTGTTTTTCCTTTGGCTTCCTCTCTTTTTTAGTGCTGTGCAAGTGTCTCCTTTCCTTTGTCTGCAGCTGAACAGATGAAGACAGTCCATGGGCTGCAGGAGGCATCCCAGCTCGAGCCATAAAGCAGACTAACTCATCCCAAGAGGAAAGACTACATAGAGAAGGGTAGATTAACCTCTCGTACTTTAAAGCCCTCACAGCACTTGCAGCATACTGGTTCCCTGTCCCAGTTGCCCACACCGGCAGGGAGGCTTGGAACAGGCAAGGAACGTCAGTAGAGATGAGGCTGGTGATGATTTATATCCACATACTATTTACATTTTTAGGTCACCTTTGCTGGGGCTGGGGGGATGCTTTCATTCATTTTATTTTGCAGAATGCAGTGTGGCCTGGAACCATCAGTGTGTTTTTACCCACTAGATGCGTGGCTCTCTCTTTGATCCTTCCTGCTGTCATCACTGTGGCTTCAAGCCTGATGCACAGTAATCTTCACAGAGGACTGGGGAAGGGTCTGTGAGAAGTCAAGGCATATAGACCAAGATTTCTGCAGCCCCTTCTGAGTTGTACATCTTACTCACAGGCTGACACTGTCTCTAAGGAGACTGGACTCCAATTTCTGCCCATCATGGAGTTCAGATGTCCTTCACAAAGCAAAAGTCCTCCTGGCTAAGTGTCTAGGGAGAGGCAAGTATGATGCCTACCTTTTCAGACAACACCCAACCTAGCCAAACATTAGATCAGTAAGAGTTATGGGTAGTGGTATCTGTGCTGTATCTTCAGAGCTGCATTTTCCTCATCTCCCTCTCCCACTGAGGGATACATTTTTCAGAATAGGTGATGTCTTGAAGGAGGTATGTGAGATGATAGGAAGGAGAAGCCATTGCTCTGATGGGCCAAAGGCCAAGAAACAATGGCAGTTATCACACAGGACTAACTTCCACCATGATAGAACCAGACTATACAACCTGCACCTTCAGAAAATACACACCCTTGGAAGAGTCCAGCTTGAAAACAAGACCTTGCATGATACAAGTCACCTGTATACAGGGAGGAAGGGAGAGCACTGGAGGAGAAATAGAATGGTTGACAAGAGCAAAAATGCACAGAACATACTTGGTTACCAAAAGTCACAGCAAGTCAGGATTTTACATTTAGCTCAGGCACCACTTGTGACATATCAGCAGGACACAACACAGGGTGATATCACCAGCAGGGTGCTATCTACTATGAAGCCCTTTCCTTTAAAAGACAAAGCACATCTGTCTCAGAACCTACACAGTGTTTCATGGCCTAGATGACACTGGGTCCATGAGTCCAAGATACACAGACTGATTTGTTTTTAACTTCTGCCACAGGTAGAAATTCAGAATAAAAGCTTTATTCCTTCCTCTGCAGTAGAAACATCATCAGTGTCTATTTAAAGCAGGAATTGGTCCCAGAGTTGAAGAGAAGACTGAAATCTAACTTTGGAAGTGATCAGTGCTTGGACTCTACCCAAAGGCAGGAGTTTGACTTCCCATCCAGCTCTTTTCTGTGCCAGGATCAAGCTTTCATCATGCCCAGCCTCATTTGCTTTGAGTATCATGGCACATCAACAAAAGGAAATCCAACAGGTGAAGTTGCAATTGTCCTTCCTGTCCAGCTGATCACAGCTGATCAGAGCTGTGCCAAAGGCTACTGCTTGTTTCCTTCTCAAGAGATAATTACAGCAGCTGGAAAACACCATTTGACATGTTGCTTTTAATTCATATCAGCAGAACAGATAGCTATTGCTACACTCACTCAGGGACTGCAGGTAGAAGTCTGGGAAGGATGGAGTTGCTCTAGCCCCAGCTGCAAAGGGCTGGGAGACTTTCAGCCCTCACTGTTGTCTTCCTTCTCTTCGCCTTGACCCATAGTCCACTCTGCTTTCTGTGTCTGCTCCACAAACCATTTAGGCATCTGTAGTCAGAGATTGAACCCATGGCTGTGAAGGGAAGGGTGACCCTGTGCTCGAGGCACTGCTGCTGCCTGGAAGAACAGGAGTTCAGGTCTGCTGCCAGCTCCCTGACCATGTCCTGGGGAAGTTGCAAAAACTCCCCATGCTTTTGATGGTTTCTTCTCCTCAGCTAGCCAGAGAAGCTACCATAACCTGGCTGCTGAGGCAGGTGGTGTGTGGTGCTGCAGACTGGCTGAGTGCTCCAGCAACTACTAACAGGGGCAACAGTGAAATCTGCGGCAGGAGGAGCAGGAGGGACAGGGGTGGATGTTGCGTACCACAAGCTAGAAACACATGCTGTTTGCTAGGGTGACGAGGGAAATCCCAGAAGCAGGATACAGACTCGATGGCTCAATAAAAGAAAGAGAAAGGGAAAGGTAAATTAGATATCTCATAGGAGCAAATGGGAAGAGGCTGTAACAGATGCCCACTTGAGAAGACCAGAAACCTTCTTGCAAACCTGGCAGCCATGTCATTTTAGACTAAACAGCCTTCAGAGAAGCTGTTGTTTCCCATCGTGCTTTACACAGCACCCACCACCACAAACTCCAGCTGAGATGGGGCCACCAGGCCATGAAGAGCAGCAATGAAAATAGAACAGACAACTCAATTCATGGAACATCCCTCAAGCAGAAATCACACACAGTGAGCCACAAATGCTTCTAGTGAATCTGAAAGCAAGTCCTCTTTAAGGTCAGAACTGGCCCAAATTGCCTATAATTGTACAAACTGATGAAAAGCCTGAGTGACTCAAAACCTAGGGAGTTTCAGTCATGGAAAATCAAGGCAGGGAAAGTGAGGAAGCAAATCAAGCCCTCCTGGTACAGCTGCAACCTCATGCAAGTCAGCATGCAGGGGGTGCTTTAAGATTCTATCCACCACAACCACACCAAATTCAGACTATGCCAGCGTGGCAGTTTGAAGTGAAACAGTCAAGTAGCTGGACACCAAGGATAAATAAGATTTCTGCTAATCCTGCTTTCACAGCAGGATACTAGAAAATTTAGCTGACCTTTGTTATATAAGCTCAATGGGTCCCTTGAGAGATGGTGAATTACTGTGAGTGAGCAAAGAATGTCTGCCCTGGGCTATGGCCTGCAGAGAGAGTTTTTTCCTTACACAAGAGGCTGCAATCCACCCCCCTTCACTGGACAACGTATTTCTTTTATGCTACAGGGAATAGGCCACCCCCAAGCTACCGCAAGGCAAGCCAGTTGTACCACATCTGTAGAACATGGCTCAGCAGCATAGGAGACACTCCACACCACACAGCTTTTCATCTGTGGCACTGGAAACTCTCACCAGGAAAGCTGAGCTGCCAACAGAGCACTTCTTGCCCCAGGATGTCACTGCCAGGATGCCTGTTTCCCTGCTCACAGGTTTGGCCTCTGGACTGCCAGCATGTGCATCTGTGTGGAGCCTTCTGGGAATAATGGAGGACCTGCAGCAACTTGGAGACAAGCCCATCATAGACTTCAATGGCACAGGGTCCCTTTACTTATACACTGTGAATCAGTACATGCACAACATGGACCAAAATGTACCACAGCCAGATGCAACCAGGCTAAAGTTTCATTGCTACACACACATTTCCTTTGGGAAATAAAAAAAATTAAACACCTGTCCACCTGTTCCAGCTTGACTAGTCAGAATTTAGACCACCTCATCTGACTGGCTGAGAAAGCAGATGAGACAGAGCAAGGTAACATGAAGCTTTTTCATCTGTGTTCTGGCTGCAGTGGATGTCATGAGACACAGAGGTCACAAAGGGTGACATCAGTTGAGACATTAACATGCTACAGCAGGAACTGCAGACTATTTCCTTTCCAGGCATAATAAGACAGAAAACAGTATTGCAAGGCTGCCTCTAAGATCTTCCATTCAGCATCTAACAAGCTGGATCAGAAAACCAATCTGGGCCAACCTCTTTAGAGTGAACTGAGCTAGGATATGTTTCTGGGCATCCACAATTGCTTCAGGTGCCACTACTTTTTCCTTTCACAACCTCAAGTAGTGAGAAGGAGTAGGGATGGGAGAATTGCAATTCAACTATTTTCTTTCCATTTCTCATTCTTTAAGCAACCCCTGGGTACCTGGATAGACAAATACTTGGATTGCCCACCCATGGCAAATTAAAAACAAAATGTATGCTTCATGTCGTTGAGCTTCCTTTGTTTCTCTCTCTCTCATCTCCTCCCAACTCTAACCTCTCCAAAGTCCTCAACTAGAACAGACCACAGACTCCAGTGTCCATAAAAACAGGAACATTTTTATTGTAGTTTTGTGGCCTATTTCAGTGACCCTGCCGGGGTGGGGGTGGTAAGGAAACCCACAGATCATTCATCGTGGCTGAGCAGTACAATTCCATTTGCCAGGCTCTGAAATGAGAGACACTGCTGATGAAGTCAAAAAAAGAAAAAACTCCTCTGTGCCATTTTTTCTCCTTTTCCCCACCCCAAGTCTTTAATATTTCTTCCCCCCTCTCCACCCCCTCAGTCTCCCAGAAGGCTCTCTGGAGATAAAGGGGGAGAGAAGCAGGAAGATTGGTATCTCAAGGGAAACCCACACCTCTCAATATTCAGAATATTGAATATGAAATGTCAGAGGAGTTATCAATCTTACTTTGAAGGCACTAGGAGCTTAATTTGTTAGTGAAGGATGCAAAAGGGGCCTTCCAGAGCCATTCACTGACTCTTCAAAGCACATTTCACCACTGGATGTTTGTGATTGCTGACTCTACATAGAGTCCAGGTAGGAAAGGGAGACACATCCAGTCCTGCCAATCTGTCCTAGGCAGCAAGGGAAGGTGCAGTCAAGAAGAATATATAATGGCAGCAGTGTTGTGCAGAGGAGCAGCATGAGGTGAGGGACAGCTCTTAGCTGGTGGAAAATCATGAGCTACTTCAATTGGCCTGTAATATAATTCTTCCTTACCTCTTCCCTAACTTTAGTGCATGCAGAGAGAAGCCTTAGTGAGGACCAGAGAGTGGCCTGAGATATGACAAATAGCCCCAGCTCAGTAGACACATACTACACAGCAGTATGGAGAACTGGATCTTGGCTGACAGCAGAGCAGAGGGAGAGTGGGGATTAGGCTCCAGTGAGAACAGTGGAAAACAATACTGGTAGGGCATCTCCAAAAAAAGAGATCTGTATTTATACACACACTGTCAGTACAGAATTTCCGAGTGCAATACAGGTCAGCTCTATGACAGGCAAAGACAGGGGGCAGGACCGCTCCCTGCTGAAGAAAGATAACCTGCAGCCTATGGCCCCAGTGTTATGTGCTCTGGTCTGTCTGGCTCCCCGCCTCCTTGTCAGCCCCACAGTTCAGGAGGCTGGAATTACTAACCATCACCTATTTTCTAGATTGTGTGATCCATAGCCTTCAAGTCTGCACACCATCCCTCTTCAGGGCAACCAGTAGGGAGAGGTTTCAGTCTTCCCCTAATTCATCTCTCTGACTACTCCCTGACTTTATTCCTCAACACCAGTGGCTGTATATGAACCAGATAGTATGTGACCCAGTTCTCTCTTCACTTGCAACCAAACTGCAGACAAATCAGATATGTGTTAGTTTCAGGGACCTACAAGAGATCATGTGTGTTGTTCTCTGACCAACATTTTCAAGCCTTGAAAATAAAGATTTGATTCTTAGTTGTACAATCTCTACTACTAAGAGTATTCTATTGCTCAAAAGGTAGTGTAAGTAGCACACCCATTCAGGGGATGGGAGAGGAAACCTGGGCACCCCACAATATTCAGTGCATCGTGTTTAAGAACCAACTTGTGCAGATAAGTACAACTCCTTTGATTCCTAGGGAGTTACACTGATTTAAGCTGACTGAACATTTAGACCCCAAGTTTTATACAGGAAAGTTTGAAAATGCTGGACTGCTGCTGTTTCCTGCAGAGCCAGCATGTGGAAATGAGGTGCTGTTGTTTATGACAGACCACTGTGCAGAAAAAAATCTCCTGGTTTCAAACGTGACCTTTCCATCAGAGGTCACCAAAAAGTCATCAGTGATTTCATCAGATATCAACCAACTCAATTGCCCTTACGTGCACACACAGCAGTAGCAACATACAGGTCACACTCATTTCCTTGTGTGAGTCAGTCACTCTGAGCCCAAGGCCACCAGTTAGAAGAAAGAAAGATCGTCTGAGATCCTGAATTAGATTTCTGCTCTTGGCTCAGATCTCATTCTCAGAAATATGCCTACTGAGTGATTACAGGAATAATACACCCAGTTTAGTGTTACAGGAGGGTGTCTTAGGGACAAGGGGGCTGCACAAAGGCATCTACCAACACCCCAACACCTCCACTCAGATGTGGATGTGCTCTGGTGTATTTACCCCATGGATTTGTATGGCTGCTGCCCAGTGTTAGCTTGGGAAAGACAATAAAGAGATGAAAGAATAATACAGACATGAGGGTGACTATTTTCCAAAGAGGAAACACTTGCTCTAGCTGTCAATGATTTACAGGGTCATGTTGTTCATTGTTGACATATTTTATTGTCATTATTTATCACGCTCACTGCAGGAGCCCTAAGGAGTCCTGCACAGGAACTTGGGCCGTGTAGCACAAGGTGATGCGCAAATACAGAAAGCTGTCGGGGGGGTAAAGGCACCGGAGTCCTGCCAGCTGCTGCCACTGCAGAAGATACTGCAGATTCACAGCAGGACATAAAAGAGGCAGTAGGGGGAAGATGGCAGGTGTCCAGAGTGCCAGAGTATTTCTCAGCTCAGCACAGAACAAAAAGATTCTCTTCACTCCATCAAGTTTATAGAGTTAAGTTCACAAATGCTAAATGCTTGCATCATTTTTAATGCTTTCTTACTGGCCACAAGGCTGTCAAAATGCAGAGGAACTGCCTGCGCAGTCAGAATCCTGAACAGGAGATTACCCAATAATAATAATTATTATTGGTATTATTACTACAGATTTATATAGGCTGCCTCTACCAAGAGAGACATTGTACTCTGCTTGTGAAATAGCATTTGCTTTGCTCCTCACAGAAGAATGAGAGGCTTTATAGGCAAAAATATACTGGCAAGTTACTCCAAAAGCACTCCAAGAAGGCAAAAGTCTATATCAAATATGTACATTTGCACCTACTTAGTCTGTGATCACTTTTTTAGTGGTGTAAATCAGGAGCAATGCTCCAGACACTCCACTAATACACATCAGTGCAGTTCACTGATTTCATATAAAAACCCCGCAGACATTAGACAGGGAGAAAGTGCAATCAGACCCTGTCCGAGATCACCCCGTGTCCATATGCTGTTATTCATTACAAAGTATGATCTCAGTGCCTAGGGGCTCCTAGGAAGGCCAAAGTCCCCTCCACTACATTCTGCACTGATTCTTAATGACATACAGCACCTGCTTCAGCAATTTGCAATGAAAGGAGACAGAAATCAGGTATATTCTGGATACACTTTCAGATGATGAAAATACTGCCAAGTCTTGCAATTACATGGGGAACCCATACAAGTCACAATTTTTCTTCAAGCCTCAGCTCCTAGTCTAGTGAGTTGATAAGATCTTGGAGAGAAAAGCTACTTTTTTACCTAGAGAAGCCTCAACTCAGACCTTCAGGCTGGCCTTTCTGCCCATTTCTGATTCCCAACTACATCTTCAGTGCGTGGATGAACTGGCTCTCAAACCTATTTATGCTAAATCAGTCTAGAAGGAACGAGAAGCCCAAAGAACAAAACAATGGGAAAGAAAGAATGATTAACAAATGCCACTACAACCCTTATGAGTCAAAACTGACACAAACTTTCCAAACTGAATTTTCAATGTGCCTGAACTTGAGTCAGAATTTCCAATTCAACCTGCATATTGATTTTACTTACTTATTATTCAGATCTAAAGAAATCATTTATCTCTGTCAAAAAAAAAAAAAAAGTGAAATACCAAGACACACTAGCAAAGAAAAGAAACACACCACTGCTCCGAGACAGTGGTGGGAGCTATGCAGAGCTGGCAGCCACAACCCTCTTGAGAAACAGTGTGGCTCCTCCCTGCTCTGTTGAGTTCTGTGCTGTGTTATTTTAGTTAAAGGGAGTAACCCAAGTCTCCCAAAGAGCAGCTGCTGCTATTACCCATACCTAGAGTTACCAACAAAACAAAAAATGACAAAAAACCCATACAGGATAAGAGACTGTGCTGGCCCTCCAGAGAGCACAGCACCTGCAGTCCAGATGAGAGAAAAGACGTGGCTGTTAGCAGACAGCCCAAAGGCCTCTCTGAAGTACAGCATCCTTCCTGGACCATCCTACAGGTCCCAGAGACACTCACCGCTCCGCAGCACTGCCAAGCTTCCTGCATCAAAAGACTTTCAGAAAGTTACTGGCAGATTGCTTCAGGACCATGTCCCACAGTGCCTGTACCAGAAGAAGGACCCCATTCAGAATCTTTTTGCACCTTAGCATGAAATCACTGACTGGGTAAGGTCAGAAGGAGTTACAGAGATTATCTTATTTGACCATCCTGTCCAAACCAAGATCAACAAAAGGAGGTTGCTCAGGGCTGTGTCCAGTCAGTTTTTAAATATCTCCACAGATGGAGACCCCACAAGCTCTCTGTGAAGCCTGTTCCAGTGTTTAAGCACCCTATAGAAATGACTGGTACCTGGCTCACCCGTGGAGATATTCAGCCATCTCCTAACCTCATTTGTTTACCATGCATCAGAAATTAAATAAAATAACTCCACTGTCCATAGTCAGCCTGGTAGTGTAAGAAACCTACTGCAATAGCACTTGGAGCCCAGCTGGAGCTCAGGAGCCCATATGTTACATCTGTCACACCATGAGCAGAGAAGACACAGAAAGAGCAAAGAAACAGGATATAGAGAAGTGGTGTGGTTCAGTTTAGCTCATACAACAGGCAGGACTAAACCCAGTGTCTCTGAACCCTCTGTTCACTTCACAGCATCAGGAGAACCATGCTAAAACATCCACAATAAAGCATATGTGTTCCGCTTCGCCACCAACATTGGTGACATTTTCCATAGTAAGTGCAAGCTGTTACAAGTTTAGCCTTTACCTTTTCCTGTTCATAGATCCAAAAAAGGTTTTCTAGAAGATAGTTCCTTGTTTGAGTATTCCATACATAAGGAACATGCTCCAATCTCGATTGCAGCGATTCCCCTTCAGAAGAACTTTCATTCCTACGTAAGACATCTGAGGTCACTAAAATTATATGCCCTTACTACTGCAACATGGATTAACCATGGAAAGAGCAAATACCCACAAACCAGGAATTTTCTGATGGACCAAGAGCCACGTATGTCTGTAGGCCTCTTAGAGGACCATAGGTCTCCTTCTCATTAAAACTGCCAGGTGCAAACACATACCCCCTGTGCCATGGTCTGTGATCTCATTTGTAGGGCTGTGCAACTTCTCTATCCAGAGCAGGGATACACCTGCTCTGAGAAGCTCCACTTTTCCCATTTGTTGTCTTCTTCCAGCACTTTTCTGGTTAAAGGCAAAGCTGAGGGAAAGTTAAAGAGCAGCAACAGCTGCTCCGGTGTCTTCCCCAGATGTTCAGCTATGTTCAGCCAGTTAACAGTTTGAGAAATCATTCGTCAGCAAAGGTTTTGCTGCCTTGCAGGCTTATCTCTGAAACAACACGGTACTTACAGAAAAACTCACTCTCACCCTGCCACACTTAGCACTTAAAAAGCCCTTGTCATTTCTTAACCCACCACATTCTCTATTCTCTCTTTGGGTTGTAGAAATTATTTGGTGCCTTGATGGACTGAAACGTGAAGAAGCACCCACCCAGTAAAGACTATCTGCATGTGCTCACAAAAGTTAATCTGAATGTTTCATGAATTTAAAAAGTTAACCCAGTTTTTCTGAGTCCTGTGCTTCAGCATGTCTCCCTCCTAGAGTGCTTTCTTCTGCTGATTGTCATTCAATTACTGTTATGATTCCCTGTTACAAGGATTGATTGCAGAGGTCAGTGAAAGGAAGATTACAAGGAGTGTTAATGTTGAGATTAGGGTATGGTGGAGATCAGGGTGCAGCAGAGTGGCTCATGTCCACAGTTACAGCCGGTCAAATTGCAAACAGAAAAGGGCTGTTTAAGAAGGCCAGTGTTAGGACCTCTTAACACCAGGTATCAAGAACTTGGAAGTGAACCACAGTGACAACAGCTAATTGCCGGCAGGATACAGTCAGGACAAATTACAAGTGTTAACTGCCAATTAAAATGACAGGGCCAATATCAGGGCCACTTCAAAGATCAATTACGGGATTACAGCAAAGGTCTACAAGTACATAGGAACAAAGCCCACCTGCAGCCACACAGAGAAACTCAGATGAGGAGCTTCCAAAAGTGGGAGAAGACTTTTTTTGCCTTGAGGCAGCTGAAAGACAGAGGCTCAGTCTCTCTCAGCTGGCACAGCTGAGGTTCAGGGAAGTTCAGGAAACAATACTGATTTAGTCCAGCTGGTGTTTCAGCTGTGAGGCCCTTACTGGTGGTAGGAGTAAGATATGACTTATCTTCTCCATGGTGTTTACAGCCTTATGGATGTCAAAGACCTACCAAGAGGGGCAGGAAACAGATGTCTTTACAAAGGGCTCACTGGAAAAAGAGCACAGAGCACAGCTCTATCAGCCTGAGGAACCAGCCAGGTGTGAAAACCAGACCTGGTGTACTGCTTCTTTGCTAATGTTGACACCAGTGAATCTGGGATCAGAGGTTTCAAACTCAGCCTTGCTCTTTCTGTGCTTAATTACCTGTCCATCCATAAGCACATTATGTAGTGTGTGAAAGGGCTCCTCAGACCTCTGCTGAGCACTCCAGTCATTTCAGAGCAACAGACAGAGCTTTATGAATAACTTTAGAGATTTTTTCCTCTGTTTGCAGAACTCTCACATTGCTCCTAGGACCTGACACATCTTCTCAGCTCACACAGATTTTCTCACCCCCTTTGAAGGCATCTAGACATAGCTTTTAGAACAGTCAGGGCAGGGGTATAAAAATGCCATCTCTCCTTTGCCCACCAAAGCCATCTAGGTGAGAACTGAGGCGAGAGCATAAGGTGGGAAGGTAGAGAAGCCACACTGAGCTGGAGGAACATATGTGTAGCTACGTTCTATTCCCTGGAGCCTGAACTTTGATTTGTTCAAAGAAAGATGCCCACATTCAGGCACATTCCAATTGCAAAACTCTGTTCCGGGTTTGCTCTCCCCTTGTATCAACCCATCAATACCTAAATGATCCCAGCTTGGAACAAAATTGTTTAGTGCCCACAGAGACTGACCACATCCACCTTTGGGGCAGAACATGTCACTCCAGAATCTTTCACACATGGAGGAGACAGTGATTCTCTGCATGCCAATCCTACAAAGATCAAATTACACAGTCCTAAGTACCACAGAAGCTGCCCATATTTCTTTGGAGCTGCAGGACCCACAGTGAAGTTAACTGCAACCTGACAGCACACCTGCCTCTGCAGCATATCCAAGATGACACCAAAACCTCCTCCCCAAAAGCCTGGCTTTCTTATCCAAGCCTTGCACCTGCCCTTACACTGCCCAGTTCCCAAGCTACACTGGAGCACCATTTGCCCAGGCTGCCAAATGATGTTCCTTTTACTGGCTGGACAAGATCCCCTCAGTCCTGTGCTGTGCAGAGGCAGCCAGTCAGAACTGCACTGCCTCCTCAGCTCACCTCCAAGATGCTGCTGTAAATCCAAAGAGAGATTATCTTACCTGCCACAGTGTTACCTCCTTGACTGCCAGCAACGGCAAAGGGACTGGTGAGAAATGCTGTAAATTAATTAACATCAGACCTCTTGTAGCTGTTTGTTACTGTAAACAAACATTTTAATATGCAGTAATTAATTAAATCTGCCATGCTGTCCCCCTCCTCCCATTGATCTTTCTTCAGCTTTTCTTCTGCTCTGCCTCATCTTTTTCGCTTGGTGAAACAGATCACTTGCAAACAGAGACACGGCTTTCCCAGTGGTCCAACAGCAGCGACCCAATTCAAAGAGATCACTTTCCTCTTCTTAATCAAATGTTGGGTTCTTTTTTGCCCACACGTCTGGGGTTTTTTTCTCCTCCTGTGCACATTCTTTTCTCTCTCTGGCACTTTCCTTCTCACTTATCAAATGCAAATATAAAACTATTTTTTGAAATAAAAATTTAAACAACATCTCAACACTTAGCAGTTGTTCCCCTGGGCAAAAAAAAAATCAGATGATGTATCTTGGCACAATCCACTTCCCTTCATCAGAATCTTTCCAGCCCCTTCCTATTACAGCTCAGCGTTTTTATTCTCTCAACTCTAGACTGAGCCCTAAGTTTTTTCTTAAGCTGTAGGCAAACTGTACCAGGCACTGCTCAGAAAAAAACACATCTTCCAGTTAAGTTTTCCTGTTAGTTTCAGCTAACACTGTTACAACCAGTAGAAAGCACAAGCCCAGCATTCCAGTCAGAGTAGGTTGAAAAACATCAAGGAGCAGGAAGTGTAGGTCTGCTCCATGACAGAGTATAAACCAAGACCCAAAGGTGAGTGAGCAGCAGCAACACTCACCAGTTAAGAGTGCAGTTTCACAATATCTAGACAGGACTGCCAAAACAGCATCCATGAGCATTCCCTTCCCCCCTACAAGGTGTATCTTCACACCTTACAAAGAACTGGGTATTGTCCATGAAACAATCTGCTTACTGTGGGTTGACATGGGGCTATTTTAGGGGCACACAGAGCCCAGGCACCAACATGGAATGGGCATCTGGCAGCTAAGTCATAGCTATGGCAGGGACATGGAACCACAACAGAGATGTGATGGGCCCCAAGGACACTTAGACCAGCGTCCTTTCCCAGTATCACAGCAAATACCATTTGAACTGTGCCCAGCCCAACCTAGGTTCCATTTGGCATGTTCACCTCACTTCCACAACCCAAAAATTATGGTAATATTTGAATAGTCAGAGTGCAGAGGCTTGTTGGATAAGGACTGGGATTTAGGAGCATCATTTATGTGCATACAGATGGAGGTAAGTGTATGACAATGAATTTACAGAAAGGTATGCATATAATAAATGTTACGGCAATGCGTGTCATTTGTGGAAGGAACACTTCCATTGATAGGTTGCAGTAGCTTCATATTCAGACAACATTTCCAAAGACACCCAACAAAATTTTGTGCCCACAGGAAAAAACCTGTTGGTGTGGGTGGAGCTAAGCCAACAGTATTTGAAGTGGGAGGCAGATGGAGCAGAAAGGAGCTACAGCTCCTCATCAACACTGGTTTATACTGCCACAGGGAGAAGTTGCCCCTCCTGGCAACCACAACTACCTAAAGAACTGAGCTAGGGCCAGGATCTGTGAGCCCCTTTGTGCTATCCTGACCATTTGATGTAATCCTTATTCCTTCCACAGAACAGAATTTCTTCAGGCCAGGCAGAGCTGCCAGGCAGGAGCTCACCAGCTCTGTTCCATTGCAGGGGGAAGAGTGCCCTAACCTCCACAAGCCTGCCAGAGTGTGCAAGTCCTAAGGCTGCTTCATACTTTTCAAATTGTGGGCTTCACCACAAAAGCTGGCTCCAATGAAGCCAACCATATTCGTGAGTACCCAGCCCTTCTAAGGAGCAGGCCTTGTATTTGCAGTTTTATTATCCATTTTTCTTTTAATGTCCTGCACACTTGAGAAACCCTGTGTGAGAGTCAGAATGAGAGAGGAAGAAAGAGAGAGAGCTCATCATGCCCATAAAAGGGACAGATTCTGATTAGCTGAAGTTATAAAAATGATTTATTCTTGCAAACATTATTTCTACTTGTATTGTTGGCCTGCAAGCGTTAACATCACGTCACGGACACTGTAGCCAGACTCAGTCATCCCTTGAGACGGGACAGATGGCTAACATCCCCTTCCTATCAAAGAAACCCCAGAATGCAGAATTGGGGTGACCAGAAGAAAGACTTTGCTCTGGCTCTTGGCACTTCCGAGCCTCATGGGAACATTCATCCTCATGCAGCTGAAACAGAGTCCCAGGCATCAAGAAGAGCAATCCTGATGTCAGCTCCTTCTCTGTGCTTGGCATTTCTCGAGCAGGAGAAGCATGCTGAGTCCTGCCTATATTGTGTGCTTTCCCCGCCTCCTGCCAGCCCAGATCTGGGTTTATTTCCTCATCCGTGATTATTGTAAAGAGGAGCAGAATGAAATGCAGATGCAAAACATGCTCGTAAGAATTTCCTCTCTCTCTCTCTCCCCCATCTGCCAGAGAATAGATTTTAATCTTTAATCCATGAGCAATCAGCGAACACTAGCGAATTGCAAATTACAGATGTTTTACTGTCTTTGGCATTTTTAGCTTCCTCGCTTCCCCACTGCCACTCAGTGTCTTTCTCACATCCTCCCCTCTTCTGCATTCATCGAATGCCACGCGCCATCACCAAAACCATATGACACTGTCATCATTTGGTAATTAAACCTTTACTCACTTTAAATACGCAAAGCTGGCTGGGGTAAGCAGCACTTAACCCTTTCCTGACAGGTTTTGTGCATATCTGGAATGAAGGGAAGGAGGGGACAGTGGACAGAACAGTAGGGGAGGGGAAGCCCAAAGTTTGAGACCATGTTTGAGTGCTGATGGCTTTCTCTGAAAGTATCCCTGCTCTAAGAGGCTGAAAGAGGTGGCAAAGGTCTCTGCTTGTTTCCATTTAGCTTCTGTCTGGACTGTGTGGTGCCACTGACAGAGGGGAGCACAGGCTCCTCTGTTAAACAAACCCCATGGGCTGCTGGAAGACATGAGGTTCCCAGTAAAGGAACTGCTCAACACAATTATAACCCTGCACCACACTTTCATACTAAGCAATTAGAGGCTCAGCCCCGGCTGCTTCAAGTTGTCAGCACAAACTGTCCCAGTCTGAGACCCTTGGCTTGATTCTTTGTTGCCCCCATGGAGATCTCCACAGAAAATCAAACGCAAGGACAACAGGCAGATATAGAATAGATACAGAAGCATAGGCAATGCCTCAAGAGGGGTAAAAAGTAGATGTGTAATCACCCTTCCTGGAAGTATGTTTCGGCTGTGAAGGACAAGGAATAACTTTTGTATTGCCTCAGCTGCAAGCTTATGGAGAAAGGATAAAATATGGCATAAAAGCTTTCAGCAAGAGCTGCTGCACTGGCCTGGGTCTCTTGTCTTAGGCTGGCTTCCAGCAGGGCCCCAGGCACAAGTGAGCTCTCAACCCTACTACTCTGTGAGAGAGCTGAATTGTCAGTGGAGTTTAAATCACAATTCATTATCAAAGGAGTCCAAGGTAAATCAGAGCTGGAGAGAGTAAGACATGGCAAGACAGGAGGGAGGGAGGGAGGAAGGAAGGAAGGGAGGAAAATGTTGCTGCAATTATTTTGCCATAGATTGGCAGGGCCTGCTTTCCCTGCAACAAGACTGCAACATTTGGGGAAACATAAATAACAGTTGACAAGAGACTGCACCTTAGAGACAGGCAGTAATTGTTTCACCTCCCTCTGTGCCCTGTCCACTGTAGGCTCCCAAGGAACTACCTTTGCATCTTAGCTCGAGGCAGCAGCTCAGGGCCCCTCTGGACCAGGAACAGCCAGAGCCTTAATCATTTTCTACAAGTTTGTCAATTTAACAAGTGTTTGCCCAAGGGGCATCTGTCTTCCTGCCTTCCTTTATTCCTCTCTGCTTGTTTGTTCGTGAGCTGGTGCATTCTGGCTGCTATCACCAGCTTCACACAAGTCTGGCTCTAAGCAGGATATGGCCCTCACTGGAAGCAATATGGTTAACCCCAGTTTCAGAGGTTACTAAATGGTATCCTCTCCACTTTCTGCATTCATTCCTTTTTTTCCTCCATATCTCATTCCTGTGTGTGTGAGCTGCAGCAAGTCACACAGGGATCCTTCTCTCCTGCCTCCCTGCACCAGAGACTGAGTTTACCCCATGGCAGCTGGAATTAAATTCATCAAAAAGCTGAGCACTGGCTGTTCTTGAAAACAATGTCTTTCAGCAAGTCCCCACAGGACATGGGGCAGCACCAGAGAGCTCCGGTTCATCAAGGCATTTTGGCACGGCATCCTGCTGATAGGTGTCTAAGCTGAAGGTACAGCTGTTTCAGGTGAGGAAGAGGAGGAAGACAGGAGTGAAGACTGACTACTGATGGGAAGAGGCTGCGCTCTCCTCCCAGTGCCAGGCCCCCAGGCCCTCTCAAAATGTGACAGATTGAAACACAGAACGGGGGAATTTTCACAATATTTGAGACAACTAAAAAACAGGTACTGAATCATCTCTCTTTTTTCTTTTTGAATGTAGCAATTAGAAAAAAAAACACCATAAGAAAATTTACAGTACCTGATTTTAAATGTATTCATTTGTTTCAGATTTCTCAGGGTGGGGTTACTTTCACAGACACTGCTCCTATTAGCCATAACCCTCAATATCATTGTAACATGCCATTAGAACAACTGAGCATTAAATCAAGAAAACAATTTACTCCCTCTCACATTACTCTAAGCTACTGTTTTAAGAGAGCATTGAAATTTGGTGCCCATGATTACCAAGACCTGGTCTTAACCCTAGCCCAAACCCCAAGCTTCAGGGTCAAGTCACCCATCTCTACAGTAAAGTAGAATAAAGGACACAGAAGTCCAAAGGCACCAGATCTCTTCCTTGTTGTAAAGGCCCAGCAGGCTGACAAAAAAATAGGGGTGTTCAGTCAAACAAGTGATAGTCAGAACTGTCATCCTGTAGTAAGAGAAGACAAAGTCCTGATGAGAACCAAACATCTCCCTAAGGATGACAACCCTATAGAACACGTTCATTTTGGCTTCCTCAACCTAAAACTTCACTTGAATTATAATGGACAGCCCATCCTTTCAGTCAAGAAAAAATTAAAGACTCAGAAGCTAGCTGTGAGATCTCTGTAATGTCCAATCAAACTTGGTTCTAGTCATTTGGATTGAGATGATTCTCCAGCTTATATTTCTGGCTGCAATCAGACTTTTATTCTAGTTTGGTTGTGGGACTGCAAAGATTGAATGTTCTGGTTCAATGCCCCATCATACTGCTGTCTACACCCATACAGTGCTGTGCCTCTCTTTCTTCAAGAGAGGGCTGTGTTCATCTGGAAGAATTACAATGTTTTTTCCTGAATCACTTTTATGGATTTGATTGTTCTAGTATTTCAGCACCAAGACATTTTGGAAATCCTTGCACAGTATCTCCAGGACAGTTACTGCTGTCTTAAAGACAGGGTAAAAACACAGAAAAATTCAGCCAGTATCTCCTACAACACTCAGTTAAGCCACAAATAGAAATATGCTGGAGGTTTGGATCCTATCCTAGATTTGATTTAGGTCTAAATATTAAATATGTGACCAAATTACCAAAGTGTTTAAAGGAGTCATTTAAGATGGAAGTGGAAGGAAACTGCTGGCAATTACTCCCTTGTGAGATGGGACAGGGAAGAAAGGATTGACTGCAAAACACATGTGTTCCAGACATAGCTTTTATAATGGAACTGGGTGATGGGAGCTCAACCAACGTGACATTACTGCAGGCAGGCAGTACAGCAGTCCCAGGAAACCTCCCTGCCACTCACCTGTCAGTATTTATTTTTTACAGGGGGGCTGGCCTTGAGCTTTGTACTTAGGTCAGACTAACTAATTACAAGGAAAGACTTAACCATAATCCCTTTGAGAAAGGTGAGCAGAAGAACATCCACTTAAACACTTAGATTCATGGCACATTGCATCTCACATAAACCATACGAGAGGCAAAAAGTCTCAAGTCCGATGAGAAATCTACCCGGATGCTCACTTGTTGGCTTTTTTTGGTCTTTGAGACAGTAAAGAAATGCTTCACCAGAGCCAGAAGTACCATAACAGCTACTGCTGGGATTGTCACCTCCAAGCACGTATCAGTGTGAATAACTATGAACCACAGATTCCAGTGTTTCACTTCAGCTGCAAGAAACGTACAGCTGACAGCAGAATTTGTCTCTGTAAGCTGCCCTGTGTTCTCTATATGCTTGGAACTGTATCACAGCTTCTCCAAGACTTGCTGCCCCCAGGCCCTTCACATGCCAGCAGTGGTTTATAATCTCATTCCCCTTACCACTGGCAGGCAAGTCTTTAAGAAAAATGGGTGAAAAACCAGGAAATGTGTGTCCTTATTAATCACTGTTAGGGCTGACAAGGAGGAAGCAAGTCCTGGACCATATCTGGATACAGGAAGAACTGGAAAGACCACTTCCCAAATAGTAAACAGGGCCCCAGAGGCAGAGCCCAAAATTACTCAGATGCAATCAGAGAAGCTGGAGTATGTTTACAGGTTCCCTTCACTCTGACATGAAGATGGACAGGACCAAAGCAGACATACCAGGGCACTTTCCACCTGCCACTTTGATCAAGAAAAGTCTCTTCTGCTTTCCCCACCCACTTCTTGGTGATAAACATCTTCCTAGGTCACTTATCATGCAGGTGATGGGTTTAAGAAGAGATGAGCAAACCACAATACATGGAGCATTTGCCAAGTCCTGGTAATAGGCTAGAGAGGCAGAAACACAGCCACCCTTCCCATCAGTCTCAACTCCCTCTCCAGCAGCTATGGCCACAGTCTGCTGTGTGCCAGAATGTTTTCCACTGTGGCACTCTTCTCTGCATGGCACTATTCAATGTTAGAGACCCCAGGCAAGATAGAACGGAGATGGGATATGCACTTGCTCAGCACTGACCACTGTGGAATTAACAGGGAGACCAGTGAGGAGTTTCTAGGAAAGAGCTCTGATTACCCATGCTCTGTCCTCCCCACCTCCCTTCCAGAGCTTTGTCTGACTCACTGACATGTGTCCTTCAAGTCTTCTCCAGCCCTTCCACTCATCTAGCCTAGGCATTTCGCTGGCACACAGGCAGCCTGTAAGAACAAGAACTGCTCCAGAAAGTAACTTGAATCCTAGGTCAGATCTTGGGTTCCCTGACTGCATCTCTGGCTCTGCTAGCAACAGAAAGAGCCTCAAATATCCAGCATTCCAGGTAAAAAGATCCAACAAGATATTTTGCTGGGATGGGGCAAAGAGCTGCGGTTGGGCAAGCAGAACAAAAAGGAGGAGTGGGAGTGAGTGCTGCAGAACATAAAGGCACTGTACTTAGAGGGATAAATAATGATGCAGGAGAGGTGAAAATAAAATACCACCAAACTTCAGAGAGCCGGTAATTGACATATACCAGTCACAGTGCTGGGGCTTCATCTGTACTGCCATCAGTTTCCACAAGCCAAACTGGAAAGTGTGTCACATACTGTTTGATCCTGGGAGGTAACTGGAGTCTTTCAGACTTGCAGGTCATTGTGCATCTATACCCTCCCCTCTAGCACACTAAAAGATCATGTAGAATAATGCAGCCCCCTCTTAGCACACTGCCCAATAATACTCACAGAGCAGTCTGCACTATGAACTGCAAGGAGAGATGGAGACTTTAGGAGATTGCATGGACATGCAGTCCAGATGACTGCCATGGAAACAACTTGGCTAGCCTGACTCCATCAGGAGGAATACCTGCCCAAGGCCAGCAATCCAGCAGGAATGCTGCTCTGTTGAAGAGAATAGGAGCCCATTTCCAGACCATTTCTTCCATTTCTCCTGCCAACATCAGCTGTTCCCCTATTGTCAGGCTTTGGCCAGGTGCTTTCCATCAAAGTATTCTCACGATCTGCTTTCCATTTTCCATAGACCAGAGAAGCTGAGGTTACATAGGAAGATGGCAGAGTAGGCAATATATTGTTTAAGAGCTTCAGAAAGCAATGGAGGTAATTGATTCTGGAGTACTTGGCTGAAAAGAAGAAAGGAAGGAAAATGTTCAGAAGTATTTAACCTGGCCTTCTAGCAAACAGAGATGAGAAACTCTTAATCAGAGTGTGCCAGGGGAAGCAATACAAGCCACTTCCCTTCTCAGTGCCTTCATTCATGTCTTCTCAACCTTTCCCCTCCAGCCACCCTCACCTCAGTGCTTTTAGATACACATTCTCTCAGTCTCTACAGCACCTTGCACACAGCTGCTGGCCTTACAACAGTAACAATGACAAAATCTATTGGCAGACAGTCTACTGGAGAAGTTGGGAAAGATCTGGGACACAAATGAACTTGTATGAGTATAGGAAAGGAAAGTGGGAAGTCCAGCAGTATTGTCATAGTCTTGAGAAAAGGGCCTGGCAAAACCCTAGTAGGAAAGCAACACCAGATGGGCCTGCACAGAGCACCATCACGTGGACTGAAACCTGGCTGATGGCCCATAAAACAAAGGTAAGGTAACATAATAGTGATCAGCATGGGGAAGGGAATAGCTGAGTTTGGTGTCAGGCCAATTCACAGGTTTATTAATGACACAGAGCAAAGGATACCAAACACTTTAGTAGATAATACCAAATTTTCTCCTTTTTCAGCTCAGCAATGAAGACAGGGCCAAGTGAAGACTCTTCATTCATTTTATGTCTATGGTCTAATGCAAGTTCTTCTGCCTCAGTTACCCACTCTGTGATGATCACTTGCCTTGCAAGAATGAAATAAACCTCATTCTGCTCAGCTTGTAAAAGGGAAAGAGATCAGTCTGTCTAGCAAAGCTGGAGGCAAGCTGATGTGCTGGGAGTTACCTGAATGTTTGATGGTTGAATCACACTATACTTCATCATGATAAAAACCTAATATGAAAACAGACAAGACATGAACAGCAGCTATATAAAACAACTACCCATGGGTGCTTTCCAATACCTAGGAAATTCATAGTAGCTTAGTCTTCTTTTTTCCTTTTTTCTTTTTTTTCTTTGTGGGAGGTGTTAAGAAATGAGGAATGTTTGCCCTGGATGACTTTGCCCTCATATGGAGTGCTGCAGGACAAGGACATGCACAGAAGCTGCCTGAAATAACCAATACTCAAGGCATTCCCAAGGTCATTTCACCCCATGGTAACTAGTTTGGCTGTATCTCAAACAGCCACAGATGAGAATTTCCTGTTACCCTCTGAGGACATTTGAACACTAAGTCACCATATCAGTCACTCCCAGAAAGTAACTATCAGGCTGGTGGCCAGGATCTGTGCAATCAGCACTTTAATTAGTTTGGTTATAGATCTGTGGTAAACACATGCCAGTCACAGGGCAGGCAGATACCTTCCCACACCACTCTGGTGGCATCAGAGAAACCTGCAGATACCTTCCCACACTACTCTGGTGGCATCAGAGAAACCTGCCAGAAGGAAAAAAGGGGGAAAGGTGGCTTTTCAGCACAGTAGATGGGAAAGTCACATTAGAAAAGACAGTGAGCTGGCCCTCAGCATCAATATACAAAGCTCATGAGCAAAAGAGGGGTTTCATTCACAAATGAGGGAAGGAAGAAGCAGCATTTCTATAGGGCACCACAGACAGAGGAAGATCTCACTAAGTGTAATTGAAATTAAGCAAGCAAAAGTCAACTTGCAGGTTACATGGAAGTGCCTTGAAGACAGGATGAAAGCCTTGGGATTATTTAGATCACTTGAAACTTTCCTGGATAGGGTATCTAATCACACACAGTGAAGAAAAACTTCTGCTCACCACCCGAGGAGGGCTAGCCAAAGGACCAACCCATATTCCCTGTGCAGGAATGGTTTCTACCAGAACACGACTGATGAAGCATTCAGTTATCCCAGAGCATTACCCAGTGGTTAGCAACGCAGCCAAATGCAGGCAGAGCAATACTGAGGGCTCCTTGCAGGCTCCAGAATCAGTATTGGAAAGTTTGGCTCATCATCAGCCCCTGATGCGAGTTCCTTCCTTTGCCCAAGCAGACTGCTGATTAACTAGGAATTAAGCTGGCATGAGACAAGAGCTTGTTGATGTCTCTATAAAGCTTCAGCTGATAGACAAAAATAACTTTCATGTTGTCTATTCTGCTTCATCTTCTGCAAACATGCCTGGTTCTGCCAGGCTGTCAGCCAAGGTCCTCCCAATACTGTAGTTTTCTGGTTGTACTCAACAGGAGGACATGTGCAGCTTGCTTGTGCTCCCTTTCCCACACATCCATGTTCAGCCATGTGCAGGCTCACGTTCACATGTGCCCCACATGTTCCCGCTCATGACTCGGACATCTGCACGTGTGTTCACACATAAGAATCCCCAGGCTGCCTGCCTATGGGCATCCACCACGCATTCGAGGATACACAGAGGAACTTACATTGTCACAGACACACACACTTTCTCACCTCCCTCTCAGGCATAATCATATCCCTATAAATGTGTGTGCATGTTTGACAATGCCTTCACTTGAAGAGATGCATTTCATCTCCTACTCATGCACCACCCAAGCACTCACATGCACCACAGCACAGATACTGTATGCAAAGCCCATACCCTTTAGACATGTTAAGACAAATTAATATTCACACATAAGACATGCATACAACATGCATTTTTGAACATGGTTGCAGAGAGTGCAAATACACTGCAAACCTATAGAAAGAAATACTTTTAAGTCATGTTCATTTATGTGTGTGCAAAGCAACCTCACTGAGAAAAGAGTTGGTGACATTTCTATAAGGGGAAGAGTTGCTCTTTACTAAAGATTAAGCTCTTTTTCTCTTTGCAGTTCATCATTGGGTTAGAAATATGGAGCAGTTTTAAACTGCGGATATTTGTTCCCATAATTAACATTAAATATTCCTCACAAATCAGTTTAAGAGAAAAAAATTCTGCCCTGTTCGCTGTGCCCCCCATACAGTCACCTCCAATGCCACCACTGCTACTTGTACTACAGCAGTACCAGGTCTCACATGGAGTCACCTTAGGGCCAGTATCTGAATTCCTTCCTGTGCAGCACGGTAAATGATAACAGTGGTAGGGCCTGTTTTGCCTGGACGAGCAGTACCTGCCTTGTACTCTCTCCCCTTTCCTACCCTGCACTCTCTTTCCCTCTGCACACCTCTATACCTCCAGCTTCCTGGCAAACACACACAGCTTTCCTCTCTGGACTCACCAGCGGGCACCCGGTTCTCTCCAGCCTCCTCAGAGAGCGACGGCGCAGATCTGTGCAAGCGCCGAAACAGGCGGCCAGGCAGCTGTGACAGGGTGAACACATAATGGTCTCTGACACACACATTTACATCGTCAACACAATCACTGATGTGAATTTGAATTCTCACCTGCTTAGAAGAATATTTTCCTCTCTCCAAAGATGCTAGTTCATCACTGATCCTTCCAATGGGAATTTTTCATACTTTTTTGAAAGTATATTTTCTTCACAAGTCAATGATCTGCTAGTAATGGAAAAGCTACATGTATGAACTTACTTGTTTCAGAATTATGTCTTTTCTTCTCTTTTCCCTAACTCTGCCCCCAAGAAGTATGAGAAGCTATCCAAGTCCAAAACTGCTAGCACTTGGACAGAACACACTTTAGCAGATCTGTCTCCAGATCACTTTAGCAGTCATAAGCTAGCTTCAAACTGTGTATAATTTTTTTCAGAAGTAGTGAGTTTAAGGCAAAAGAAAATAATTATAAGGAAAAACTCTCTGCTATAATTTAGTTGCTAAAATGAAGAAAATTAAGTTAACTTTGTATCACATGGCAAAGCAAACACATGGGAGCTACTGTCCCAGGCTAAGAGAACACCAAATTTGAACGGAGGCTTGCAAATTTTCATATGGGTTTTTGGCCATAAGGGCTCATACAAGAGCAAACACAGTCATATCAGAAAAACATCTAGCAATGCATTCTTGGAGTATTCTCAAAGGCTTCTGGAAAAAAAGGTACTGGCACTAAGATACCCTAAAACAGACGTTAAGTAGGACAAGAGGGTGTAAAAAGAAGTTTGAAGTCTCGATAAGTAATAATCAGAGACTACAAAGGTTTTGATCTGGAAAAAGTATCCAAACTGTAAGGGGAAGAAGAAGGGGAAAGGGACTGTTCTTAACCTCTCCATCAAATTTTGTCTGACCAAGAATCCTTCATTGACCCTAGGAAATGGTTTTGAAATATTGATTTCACAGACAACAGAAGAGGGACACCTTGTAACCACCATCAATTCACAAAATATTAAACCCTTACCTTGCAAATATTTATTGATCTCTGATGGTGAAAAACACCGAGGAGCATTGGCTTTTAGATAATCTTTTGAATTCTCGACTGCAGCCAGATTAAAAACAAACAGTATCAACAACCTCAAATAATCCCTCGATGGAGCCTTCAAGCCTCTGTTTGCAACATCAGCTCTCAAAAACAAATGCAAACCTTGACAGGAAGGGCAGAGGGCTACAGTAGCTCTGTGGGATAAGCAAAGACATCTGTGAGTGAAGAACAAGGGCCAGCTGTGCACTCAGGGAGAACAAGCCAAGGGCTGAGGGCAGCCCCAGAGCAGGCACACAGTGGTGGGGCAGGATTGCACAGTGCCTGAGCACAGCAGGCAGAGCCAGGAGCAGCCAGCAGGCTCCATCAACAGGGTCAGACAGGACTGGAGAAAATGCTGCAACACGGGCCTAACGACCATGCAAAAGCCACAGCTAACGGACATAACTGGAGGCAAACTATAAGACACATATAAAGGGGGCACCCAGGAGACAAGCTACCTACAATGCAAGGCCAAAGTCTACCCAAAGGGTCAAGAAAATGGGCCCACCTACTGCATAAACAAAGCAAGGCCCAGGTCTGAGCTTAAATAGACCTCCTGGGCCCCAGCCCATGGGCCAGAGAGTGTGGGGCATGTGGAGGCTATAGGTGAGGCTGGTCAGAGCATTAAAGTCTGCTGGGACATTTGACACCATTTTGCAGGAGAAGGTACTTTGTCCCAGCAGGATGCAAGCAGCCTAACATCCAAGCCCTGCTCAGAACAGAGTGCTCTATAGCCCATGTCCCTTCACAGACATCCCAAGAAAGAGCTCCTAAGAACTACCAGAGCACTTCTGCCGAGAGGAGCTGCTTCTCTGTAGGATTCAGGAAACCTAGTGTGACCTGCTTTTAGACCAGCAGGTCTAGACAAGAGAAGATCAAACCTGCTCTTGATTTTGTCCAAGCCTGAGGAGGCAACTTAAATATTTTGTTTAATAGTTCTTCACTAAATTAGCAATAACCCAGAGATACAGTCCATCTGTATCCAAAGGTTCCCAGATCTGCCACTTGTTTTCTCTGTGCCTTCCATCTACTTTTGCCTTTGCTTCTCACCAATAACATGGAAACCCCCTGTTTTTCCTACTTATCTGCTCTGTGCTAACTTTGAAAAGCATTTCTGAAAAGCATCCCATAAGGTTCTCAGATAGGTGCTTTGAAGAAAAATTCTTTCCTAAATGAAGATTTTAGAGCAAAGACTAATCTCTGCCTTCCAAGGTGATACCAGAGTATTAACTAGCTAAATAATGACATTTCTGTTAAAATAATCTAACCCACCTGCACCATTTTATTTTTAAAGAGAAAATTGTATCTATTGGACTTGTTCACCTTTAAAAAAAATAAATTTAAAAAAAGGAATAGTGTAACTGTAAAATAATTTTTAAAAATCAGGTTGTTCTTTGTTTGTGTGTTTTGGTTTCAGGTTATTATTTAAGTATGGACCATATGAATTTATGTGATCACCCAGCTGTAGACTTCTAAGAGAAAAATTATACTCAGAAATTACTAGTAATCTTGTGTGGTTTTAAAGAAGAAAAGTGTTTTGATTCATAAAATATAAAAGACTCCCACTGTCATCCCCAAACACTGTATCAATCATGAATCAGTTATAGCTTGAGATATGAACAAATTTACAAACTTTACATCCTTCTCATTTTATTGCTAAGGTTTGAGCTACACTTTTCCTCGCAACTATATTAGTTGAAAATACATCAAAGCTGAGAGTTGCATTTAATCACTTGACTCCGGGAGCTGGGACTGAGACAAATTGCTGTTAGGGTAATCTTGGGGACTGTATTCCAAGAGCTGTCAGGACAGCTTCTGAAGGTAGCTGGTAGATAAGGCTGAGAGGCAGCCCTCACGCATGCCCTGCAATGAATACAAAAACCCCTCCAGTATTTCACTGACACAAGACTCAGGCTGAGCCTGAGACAAAGTTCTCAAATGCTAGCGACCAAGGGAAATAACAGCATCCAATCCTTATTCAAAATGCTGTCCCTCAGCTAACGGGCACGCAGTTCATTGCTACTGTATGATTCCTTTTTCTGCTGGGTGATGATCATTTCTGCTTGCAAGTCTGATTAATTTGTGAGGGCATCTAGAAGCTGGGGAGCTTGTGGGGGGGGAGGGGGGAGGTGATTTCCAGTTTTATCTACATCTAAAGGGATTTATTTCATTAAAGTCTGAGTGCATTTTCTGAACATATACCTCTTCTAGATCTATCTCAGACTACTCAGCAAAACAAATATCTAGGACTTGGGCACCTCCAGCCCAGCCGAAGTCAACAGAAACCAGAGAGCCAGTCGAGCTCGACTGACTGACACCAGCAGGACTTGCTCTAAAGCTGCTGCTCTGTGGAGCATCTCAATCAACCCACAGACAGAATTAGAGAAGAAGAGGCAAAATAAGTGCCTAACTTTCCCTTCTTGTGGGCAGCCCTGAAAAGGTCACCAGCTCACGCCTGCAGCACAGTCAGCTTCCAGGCAGGCAGCAGAAAGCAGCAGCAAAGGAGGGGGCAGGGGGCAGAGGGACCAGAGCTGGGCAGGCCGTAGCCCCCGTCCCCAGTGGAGTGACCAGGGCTGGACGATCACCACCACTGGCCCACCTCCATCTCTGCTAGAGGGACACCCAAGGAGCACAGCAGAGGGCAGGGACTGGAGACTCCCTAGGCATCACCCCCTCCCCGAAAAGGGAAACTGAAATAAAAGGCAGAGGGAGCCTTGTGTGTGTTTTTATTATTATTATTTCTGATTAAAGAGGAATTCATTTCATCTTTGCCTCCTGCCAGGGGCTGAGGTGCCGCCATTGAGGTTAACGGTGCGGAAGAATACAAAAAAATTTCATTGAGGAGGATTATAAAAGTTACTAGCTGGAACATTAACAGAAGAGTAACTTGTAAAAAATGCAATATTACAATATTCACAAGGACGGTAGAGCGTGGTAAAGCTATAAAATTCAACATTAAAATCTTCTACAGCCTAGATAACCTAGTTAACAAACATTGTATTGGAACTACTTTTTTTCTGCGGTGCTGAGGTGCGCGGGGCCGGGGGCGGCGGGGCCGGGGGCCCGGGGCCGGGGCAGAGCCGCTCCGCTCTGCCGGTCCCTCCGCGCGAGCAGCGCATCTGCGGAGGGGATGCGTGAAGGCGTGGAGCCGGCGCGGCTCCAGCCCCTGATTCAGCACTGATGAACTTTATGTCATTAGCAAAGCGTGGGAAGTGATTTGTCTCATCCAACCCGCAAACAGGAAGCACGGATTCGTGTCATTTCTCACCAGCACCTAGTGCCCACACAAATAACAGCCAATATCTTTCCCTGCGCTGATGGAATTCTACAAGGCAAAAAGAGGAAAAAAAAAAAAAGGATAAAAAAAATACACAAAACCCACAAAACCTAAAACAATCAAAGCTCAGAAAAAAAACCCAAAAAACCCCACCAAACTGGAGAGGATTACTGTTAATAATAACATTAATTACTGTTAATAGTAACATTACTGTTACTATTACTATTACTATTACTATTACTATTATCACTAATATTCTGCTCCTAATAATAACGGTCTCATGCAAAGACATCAACCTCAAACCGATGCCATTCTCCAAAAATCGGCAGAAAGAGCTTTAACCTTTAGAGTCTCCTACATCAGGCGAAACTTATTTCTCTTGCAAGAAGTGGAGACGCATTTCCCCTTGTTGTGTGTTATTTTAATGTTGTTTGTCGCCGCATCCTTCTCCCCCCACCCCCTTCCCTCTGCGTCCTCGCTCCCTCTGTTCTGGGGGCTGCGGAGTCGCAGGAAGCAGATAGTGTGAAAGGGCCGGGAGAGAGGGAGAGGGAGCGAGAATTGCTCTGAGCGACTGCGGAGTGGAATTCAGTTCCCTGGGGAGTTAGCAGACAGTTTGTGGAGATGTTACTCCAGAGTTTCAGACTATGATAAATATGATAATTTGTATAAAATTTGAATGGGTTCTTGTTTTCAGGGAGAATGCCTCCGATGATGAATGTTCATGATTTTCAGATAGATGGCTGATAAAAAGTGTATTGAATTGTTGAAAGCGATTTTAATTTTAATTCTCTACCTGCAGATGTCTGATAATAATAATGTCTCCTAATAAAATAGGAAGGTGTCAGTTTAAGCAGCAGTATTTCGCTTCACTTCATCCTTCCCATCCCCAGACTGTGGCAACATTAACCTCTTCTTATAAAAAGGCACATAAAATTATTATAATTACAGAGTTATTAATTTTAAAAAGAGGGTTAGCAGGATTTTTTATTATTATTAATAGAGCTCGCACAGTACCCCTGCAAGTAAATCCCCGTGTGAAATGATGGATCCGATTGCTAATTCTATTATTAGATATTGCCTAGGAATTGCCTTTCGGGTTTTTAATTAGAGTAATTGAAACTAGAAGAGGCGGGGCTGATTATTTTTATTTTTTCTCCTTTGTTATTATTTAAAAGTCATTGATAATGCTCCCTGCATTCAGATATCGTCTTCAGAAGGAGACTTACAACAAAGCAACAAAGGGAAAACAGACAGATCCGCGGATCTGGAGCTTGAAACTCCCAAGCCAGCAGTGTACGTGTATTAGGTTAATTGGGTTTTGTGGGTCTGGGGGATCTCTGAGACTATCCCCAACCCAGCTCTTACTGTCTCTGAGCTGGGCTGATATTTCATGTGTGGGGAAAAAAAAAAAAAAAAAAAAAAAAAAAAAGGGGGAAAAAAAAAAAAAAAAAAAAAACAACTCTAAAACAAAAAAAACAAACACCGGGAACAAC
>VZTH01004896.1:657827-668045 GCA_013397815.1 Aleadryas rufinucha
CGAGCGGGGAGAGGGGAAGACGGAGTTCTTGGGCCAATTTATCAGTTATTAAAGGACCCTTTCTGGACCTACAGAGCTCAGGGGCATTTCTCATCTCAACTCCAAATAGAAAAAAAAAATTTAGTCAGCTATCTTTAATCATTGACTCGAGGGCACATTTCACATCATCTCTCAAATCTGCATTTTTTATGAAGTGGCCAAAACGTGTGCTGTGTGCCTAATTTTCTCTCCCTTACAGGCGTTAAAGAGAGTAATGAGAAATCGGCTGGAAATTAACTTGCTTCTGCCCCTGCAGCCTTCTCCCCTCATGAGAGACTGGAACTTGTATCCCCCTCACACACACTTTTATATCAACTGGTTCAGAGCCCGGCGGCTGCCGGGGTTGCGGGGTAAGAGGAGGAGGCGGAGAGAGCTGCCCGCAGCAGAGTTAGGAGACAGACCTGCAAAGTTCCCTTTTCTCTACAGCTCCCAGACCATAACAGAGATTCTTGTCACAAGGACAATGGTTGTGTTCCCGGGAAAAGGTGAAAGGCACACGAGTTACATCTCCCCCGGCTTTTACTCTTCCACTTAATGNGCTCGTAGGTGGGCTGAAAATTTAATTGTGGGAAAAAAAAAAAAAAAAAAAAAAAAAAGGAGAGGAAAAAAAAAGACAACAACAACAACTCTGGTAACATGAAATCAATGACCTGGCAGTTACACTCTAATTAGCGCCTCCTGCGAAGCAGCCCAAAGCCAGCCCAGGAAAACCGCACACAGGCACCGCATGCCGGGGAGCGGAGGCAGGCGCGTCCTCGGCGGGCTGCGGCTCCCCGTGCCGGGGGCAGCCTGGCTCCCGTCCGAGCCTTTCCCGCTGCCTCTCCCACCCGCGGCCTCAGCCGCACCCTCGGCTCACCCACTCGCGGCGGGGAGAGGCGCGGGGGGTGGCTCGGCCGAGAAGCGGGGACCGGCCCCACTCGGTTCCCTGTGGAGCAGCCGCCGAGAAGCCCACGGCTTCGCTCTCGTTTGCCCGAGCTATTTTTCTCTCGCCCTGAAAAGAGCAGACAATATTGTCCATCCATCAGAAAGGCAGGAATTTGGTGCTTCTGGTTGACTCCGAGACGGGTAATTCAGGGAGAAATGAAAGCTGGATAAATGACTCGGTAGTGTGAATTAGTACGGAGGGTGCAAGCCGCCTGGCAGAGAAGTGCGATTTTATAAACAACAGCATCATCTGGCAAAAGAGTAAAGAACTGTGCAGAGCTCACAGCTTTTCTAAAGCATCACATTGATATTTTATACATGGAGAAGAGGGGGGAGATAGATACATGTGATATACGTTCATGAGCACAGGCTACGCAAGCACAAGGGAACATTCCCGTTCAGATCCCCACACAGGTGCATCTCTCCACGTACTAAATGCTCCCTAGCTGTCTCCAAAATAAATGGTTATATGCAATAAAATATATATAAATTAAAGTGTCTTCATTTTGATATAAAGATTCGGGTTTATATTATACATTTCTTATATATTGCCACATATTCCTCTCCACAGACGAATCTATTTCGGGTATATGTGCGTAGTTGTGAACATAACATATATACTTATAGTTACACAGGGAATCTGAGAGTTGGCAATACGTCTAGCAACAAGAGCGCTCGTTAGATATATCGTTGCATAAAGGATCGTGTACAGTTACATTAAGTCCCATTAAGACAGTGAATGTCGGTCTGCACCGTTTCGCACACGAAATTACAATTACAAGTTCCTGACTAAAGAGCAGGAGGAAATTGCGAGAAGCTGGGGTGGTCCGGTCCCCCGGCCTGGTGGCTGCGACCTCCTTCCCACCGGGGTGCCATTGGACTTAGGAAACCGGAGATGGGGAAAGGTATTTATTCAGGGCAATTAGAAAGCAGGTACCGCTTCAAAAATGGATTTATTAAGGGGAAAATGAGTCGAAATTATTGTTAAAAAAATCCGCATAAACGAGTCTAACAAAGTAGGGAAGCAGAAGCATATTGGCGTGTGAGGTATCACACTGGAACTGCTTCTACTTTAGACCTCGGGATTAATCAAAGAAATCGGTGCGGCTGATGAGGAGTTATTCAGCAGCTGAGCTCTGGAAAACTGCATCCCTGCTTTCTTTATACATTTTATTATTTTCAATTGGTTTGAAAAATTAGAAGTGTTTAGAAAAAAGAAATACACATTTCTTCTTCCAGCGGGCTGGAAAGCTTTGATTTTATCTCCCCCACCCATCCTCTCTCTTATCTTTCCTTCCCTTTCTATTTTTTTCTTCCTCTCAAGTTTGTGGTGGGGACCGCAGGGAAGGACGTTTTTGAGAAAGAAATTGAAGTGCCTTTTTGGAGGGCACTGGTCTCCTTGGCCCCACCCTCAGCATTCCTAACCCCTGTTTCCACCGACGATGCCAGCCCTGGAAGCCAGCAGCCCGGGCGTTTTGTAACCTCCGACGCCAGGCAGGGAAGAGACAAATCAGGGCTCTTCCTGACAGTTCCCCTGCATTGTGCTTTTAAACCTCCCCCTGGCAGGGCTCGGCAAATGCTTCTTTGTCCTCTTAGGAGTGGCCGTGGCAGGGAGAGGCGAGTTCTTCCCCTTTACATGGACATCCGTCGATGTCAAAACTTTCTTGGGAAACTTGGAGGAAGACCCGACTTCTGGCAAGCGGGGAGAGATGACAACTGCCAGAGATGCCCGTGGCCGTTAGCTTTAACTTTCTTCGCGTCCAAAACAGATGTGAAGACGCCTCTTTCCAGACTGGCCATCTCCTCCCTCGAGTATTTTTAAGTGCAAATCTTAAACGCTGTTGAACCAGAATTTCTGTCCCTTGGCCGGCTCGCAGGCAAAGTTGACAAGCTAAGGGGATGGTGGGGAGTGAAAGTTACTGATACGAGTGGGACAAGGCAGGAGTGGCCGCACCCCTCTGCACTCACTCGCTGGGGTGTCACGCCTGGCCCTGTCCATGCACACATGGACCGCTCGGGAAGTAATCCCCCGAGAGCGATTCCTGTTGATCGCCGGGCGAAGAGCAGCGGATTGCATCTCTCCCCTGACGGTCGACGACGTNTCTCCCTTACAGGCGTTAAAGAGAGTAATGAGAAATCGGCTGGAAATTAACTTGCTTCTGCCCCTGCAGCCTTCTCCCCTCATGAGAGACTGGAACTTGTATCCCCCTCACACACACTTTTATATCAACTGGTTCAGAGCCCGGCGGCTGCCGGGGTTGCGGGGTAAGAGGAGGAGGCGGAGAGAGCTGCCCGCAGCAGAGTTAGGAGACAGACCTGCAAAGTTCCCTTTTCTCTACAGCTCCCAGACCATAACAGAGATTCTTGTCACAAGGACAATGGTTGTGTTCCCGGGAAAAGGTGAAAGGCACACGAGTTACATCTCCCCCGGCTTTTACTCTTCCACTTAATGTTCCTCTCTCAAACGTATTGCAGCCTCCAAAATACTGAAAACTCAGCGTGTTCAAGAGATCCGGGGACCAGGGAGGCAGTGGATGTAGGAGGATATTTATTTTCTATGCTTTAATATACGGAAACACATTATCATTGTTGTCATTATTGTTCCTCTTATCATTACTAGTGCCTGGAGTATTGGAGTTTTCCACCGAGGTTTGGAGTTTTCCAAACCACGGCGTGGAGACGGCGTGTAAGGACAGGCTGTCTGGGAAGAGAGAACCACTGCTTCCTCACTTCTTGCATCTTGAGGTCTATTTTTTGTTGTTCCCGTAGCCATTCCCCAACCCTCGCCCCCGCGCCCGGCAAGAGCTGCGGAGCAAGGCAGCCCAGCCGTGCCGTCCCTTGCTCCCTCCCCATCCCGGAGAAAGCCGTGGCCGGGGGAGAAGCAGGTTCTTCCCTTCCCTCGACGTGCCGGGGAACTGTTGCTTCTGCGCACCGGCCCACACCGGCGCCTGCGAGGCAGCTACGAGCCGCTCCTGCTGCTACCCCCGGGACCCCCGGGCTGTCGAGGCTGGCCAGGGCTGGAGAGCCGGGAGTTGCCGCTTCCCCCGTGGTGCGGAGGGGCCAGCGCCCGCTGCCCTCCTCCCGTCGGCCCGACGGGAGACGCTTGCTCTCGGGGCAGCTGCTCCGCCTGCTCCGGGGCTCTCGCAATGGAAACTGGAAGTGAACCTAAAAAAGAAAAGTGCGGCGGAAAATAATTCCTACAGCTCAAAACAGCGTTAAGCTGAGATTTAGGAGCTCCATAAAATGCCAATGGGGAAATCACCTCGGCGCAGACTGCCACAAATGTTTCAGCTTTTCTGTTCTAATTCTCATGTCTACCAAGTGTTTGACGGCTCTTAAAAACCTCTTTACTTCTTTTATTTTCCTTTTCCTTTTATCCTTTCCTCTCTTATGCTTTCTCTTCCTCTGCCCCCTCACTCACTCCTTTCTGTCCACAAACGCTAGAAAGGTGGGGGAATTGTTTTCTTCTCACATTTTCTGGTTTTTCGCCCATTCTATCTATTATCCATTTATCCATCCATCCATCCATCCATCCATCCATCCATCCATCCCCCTTTCATCATCAAATTAAACGTCCTCGTCTTTATTCTTTTATAAAAGACCTTTTGCTCTAATACTAGTAAAGGTCAATGTCGGTCTCTCTGTCTACCCATTCACCCTGATTTCCATCTTCACTTAGTTCCATGCTTCTTTTATTTTCACCTTCTTTTGCACATGGGCACAGGGCATGCTCTACGTCCCTAGTTTCTCATCGTTTTTACATGTTCTTCCATTTTTCCTTTCCTTTCCTTTTCTTCAGTTCTGGCAACAGCGAGCGGAAGCCCCGCGCCTACGTGTCCAACTCCTTCACTCCTATCCTAATCCACGCTGGGACTCTCCAGATTCCCCAAGCCCCGAGGTATCTCCCGGCCCCTGCGGACCCAGGCTGCCCCTCAAGCACAAGGGCGTCCGCAGGCCGCCTGGCTGTCGGGTCCCCTTCCTTGAGATAGAAACTTGTGTTGAACTACCTGGAGAAGGAATAAGCGATCACACCGACTCTCCCCAACTCCCGGGAGAGCATTGCCGCCCGCCCCCCCCCGCCCCCAGGCCGGCGCAGGGGGTGCGGTAGCTCCGACCCCGGGAGACTTCGCCCGGTTTTGCCAGCCACCAGCCGGGGCCGTGGAAACATCCTGGGAAGCGCTTTTGAATCTAAACGTCATCACAGGGCAGCGATGGATTAACACTCCCCGGCTCCGGGGCTGGGGCTGGGGCAGAAGCCCCCTGGCCGGGCCGAGGCCGGAGCCCCGTGCCCGGCACCGCCGATCTGCACTGCCCCCTCTGGCGGGACGCGCGGCCCGGCCGCCCCGCCGGGAACGGGACCGGGACCGCCCTGCTGCTGGGGCAGCCCCGAGCCAAAAGAGCTACGCCCCCCTCTCGGCTGCCCCCGAGACGGCACAGGAGCTCCCGGCCTGATCTTGGGGGGGTCCCGGCTTCCCGCAGCCGGCCGGGTTTAGTGCCCCGGGGCGGCACCGGGAGGCCCGCCCAGCCCACTCCTCCCTGTGCCACGTCCCGGTCGGCAGCTTCATGCCAAGGCCCCTGCACCGACGTCGCCTGGTACAGCTACCCTGACTCCATCCCACCCGCTCACCTCCCACCCCCGCCAGCACCCCGACACCCCGCCGGAGATGCTCGAAGGCAGCGATAGCCCCTGTGGTTGCGTCCCGCGGGCGGCCGGGCGGGTTCCATCCCACAACCCTAACCCACCGCCTCCCACGCACTCACCCCACCCACCCCAAACTTCTCGCAAGCCTCTTCCCTCTCCGCTGCTCTAACACCAGGTCAGCCACAGGAAAAGCAGTCTTTCCCCGTGCCAGCAGCACCTCTGCAACTTTGGTAGCTCGAAGTACTCCTGCTCATCTCACAGCCTCTACGGACAGCCCCAAACCAGAGGAGAGGCCCACTCCTTGCTCTGCTCCTCTCACCTCTCCCTTTGTCCTCCCCCGTTCCGCCATCACCACGAAAAAGCACCAACACTAAGGCAACAGTGCGGGACAGAGCGGCAGCGACACGGACATCCCGCACTTCTGAAGTCACCCCGAAACTCTCGGGAAAGGGCTGGGTCTGCCCGTGCACGGCTGCTGGCCGGACGAACCGCAGGGAGCGGCCTCCGAGCGCCGAAGCCCTCGGCCGGGGTCCCGCCTCGCCTCTGTCCTTGCGTCCCCCTTGCCGGTTTCTTCGCAGGTCCTCTTTTTAATATCCTCTCCACCCTTCAAAGCACACCCTGCCTCACAGAAAGGGAGAGGAGACGTTGGACAAAGGACAAGGCACCCATTTCCTTACGATGCTCTCAAGTCAAACAGCCAAGCGATGTGCATTTCCCCTCGCCATTGGAAAGCGTCCCGGCTCCCCGTGTCGCTAGTTGCCCTATTACCTGTTGCACCACTTTCTGTCTCGGACTAAAGGGAAAGAGCCTGACTGCCTCCCTTTTGCACACCACAGCCCCATCAGGAGTCTCTTCCTTAAAAAACTCCGTCCTGGTTTCTTTCCTAAAAGGTGCAGAGCCCGAGCCCGCAGCGGAGGAGCGGGGAGATTTTCCCGAGTGGTACGAGCGGCCGCGGCCAGGGGGAAGCGGCGGCCGGTGCCGGCTGGGAGCAGAGAGAGCCGCGCTCCCTCTGCCTCCGCATTTCCCTGGGAACTTTCTATTCCGGAGTTAACTATTAACTGCAGGAAAGCAGGCAATTTTCTTCGGAATGCGAACTATTTCCTTTATACAGCAGATAGATGTTTGGGGTGATTGATTACAATGGAAATTGATATTAAAATATGTGTCATAGAACACTTTTCCTGTAGTCACAGTCGCACAGCTACTGCCGCACGGAGGAACAGGCGTCCAGGGCAAGCAAAGCACCGAGCTGCTGCCGAGGGTTTTCCTGGTTCGCCAAGAAATGTTTTAATTGTGAAATACACGCAGATATAATTATAATCGCATTCATACATTCTGAACAGTGCCGAGAGAAAGGGCACACGGAGGGCGCACAGCAGCACTCACGCGGGAGAAGAAACGCCGAGGGTCTCGCCAAAGAAGGGGGAGGTGTTGGGATAATGCTTGGTGCTCCCCTCGGGAGCAAAGGCGGGGGCTGGCGTCAAACGTGTCGGCAGGGTCGGTGGGTAATGAGCAAAGATTCACGTATATAGAGATGGTGCAGAGCCGAACAGGTACGCTATAACCATTTGTGAGGCACCAGTCTGCTGCAAAGGGAGAAACAAGAAATTTTAACAGGGAAGTCTGTAATTCTAGGCTCGAGTTAGATAATACTTCAGCACAGCTTTAAGGTAGGAAGAGATGTGTGTCCGTTAAGGTACCCATAATTGTTCACTCCTTTTATCTGTACCAGCAGCTGCGCTCCTTGGTTAAGGGTCGCAGTCTGACACCGAAGAGGACTAGTACGCCCCGGGAAACCGGGAGAAGTCCGATTCCCGTTTTTCCCGGCCCCACCATGTATTGCTGTTCTCTCTCGGCCAGCCTCGTGCTAATTAACCTGTGCCCTTTTTAATTAAGAAAGGACTCTCTTGGCGGTGCCCCCCGCTCTGCCCGACGGCGCGCAGCCGCACGTCGCCCTGCTACCCCCCGAGGGGCTGGACCCCCAGGCAGCCCGGGCTCGGTCGCCAAGCCCGCCCCAAGCCCCCGGGCCGCCCGCCGACCCTCCCCATCGCCCACAGGGGCGGCTGGCATGGCACCTGCCCTTCTCGGCCCGCTCGGCTCAGCCTCCTGATGATATTTTTCATGCTTCGGCCCCCTCCTTCCTGTCTCTGCCGATTCACACAAACAGTTTTATCCAGGGAAGGGGAAATTTTCCAGTCTCTTTTGTTGCTTTTTCCCCCTCTTTCCCGGGTTTGCCCCTCTCCCCACCTCTCCCTTCCCTTCTGTTTCCTTGCCCCTCGCCCCCCGCCCCGCCGCCGCCGTTTGTTTGTCCCAATGCCCGGCCGATCATCGCAGTGTATGAAGTTCTAACTGGTTTGTGTCAGGCAGCTCTCTCTAAGCAGTCTGGCGTGACGGATTAAACATCAACTAGTTAAATAAAAATTAATATCAACTGCCTCCTAACTTCTAATGTCATGTTGTTTATAACTAATGAACTGATTAGGGGATAAACACATCAGGAAGACATTTCTGCTTCCCTGCTCTTTCGAGAGAGATTTGCAGAATTCAAAGTAAATCTCCCAGAGTCCCTTCTGGGTTTCTCCCACACCAGTCTGGGGAGGGAGGTCGGGGATTCCGTGGGGTTTGTTGGGGTAAGGACGGAGGAATCTGGTGCATGTGTCAGGGTTAGCTGGACTTATTTACACATCTCACCGAGGAAGCGTTTCAGCGCCGCTGCGAGCAGGGCTCGGGCTGCAGGGAGGTGAGGAACCACTCCAGACATATCCGGCGGCTGCTGCAGACCGGGCTGGAGACGGCGTCTGAGGCAAATACTCGTTACTGCAATTATTGACTTTTGGTGCCCCATTTTAATATTTAAAATGAAACTTTTTTTCTTTGCTTGAAGAGGCAATCGATGATTTTTAAGTGATATGAAGGCAAGCGTTCCCTCCACCTTCCTTATTTTTACAATTCTCCACTTGTCTGGGGCGTGCTTTTTGCCGGTGCGCGTTGTCAACATTTTCCTAAGCACTTCAGAAAAAGAAACACATGCACACACATAACCCCCAACAGCCTCATCTTGGAGAGGTCCCAAGCTTTTAAATACTGTTTGCCCAGCACCGCCGGCTCTGACAAGACAATAATAACAGGGGAAGCTTTTTAAAACCAATTTAGCAAATGCAGAAATGTAATTTTAATGAAGAATCGATAGCAGAATGGTTCATTTTTCCTGGGACTCCTTGTTGGAGCTGAGACAGACTTTCAATCAATGGGGAGATAGAAGGGGGGGAGTAGAAAGAGAGAAAGAAAAATATTCGTTCAGTGATGTCTTTAGCACTGGGAATTTTTCTTCTTTTCTTTGGAGCTTTGTTCCATTTATTATTTATTTATTTTCAGTCGCCAAGCCTTTACCAAAACGCGGTTGTAAGAGCAAGAAAAGAGACGAGTGGACAGATAAATTGAGGGATGGATGGGTGGATGGATGGATGGATGGATGGATGGATGGATGGATGGATGGATGGATGGATGGACGGATGGATGGATAATCTTTCAGAGGCAAAAAGCTAGGCGCTCACAGAGGCAGACTTCACATTGCCTTCGGTCGCCTCCAAACTAAACAGCGGAATCCCCGTCCCCCGCCACCCCACCTGGAGTCTGCCCGGACCCCCGAGCTGAGAGCTGCCAGCTCCCGGGTGGGCTGCGCCACCATCCAGACCAATCCCCCGCCCCGTCCCCGACGCGCTCCCCCCTCAGCCTGAGCCCACCGCCTCCCTTTTCAACTTGAAGGAAGTTCCTCCTCTGTCCCGCGTCGCCCTCTCCCCTGCCAGCCCCTCTCCGAGCACATTTTTATGGTAATAAGACAACAAATTAATCTGCTGTTGCAACAAGACTTCCCTACAGGTAGCCAGCTTGAGGGAGGGGGGCAAGGGGAAGCAGATTCAAAGTCCAGGCGTTGTCCCCCCTCCCGCAGGATCCCCGCGGGACCCCCCAGCCCGTTTCCTCCCTGGCTGCCCAGCCCTGGTAGACTGGAGCAGGTGAGTCCCTCTCCACTTTTATAAGCAGCAGCGCTGCATTTGCTTTGATTGTTATTTATTTTCTCCTCCTTTTAGCCTGTCCCGGCTCAGTAGAGCGGCGTTTCTTTCTCTGTGGCTGGCTATTTTTTTTTTTNGAGATAGAAGGGGGGGAGTAGAAAGAGAGAAAGAAAAATATTCGTTCAGTGATGTCTTTAGCACTGGGAATTTTTCTTCTTTTCTTTGGAGCTTTGTTCCATTTATTATTTATTTATTTTCAGTCGCCAAGCCTTTACCAAAACGCGGTTGTAAGAGCAAGAAAAGAGACGAGTGGACAGATAAATTGAGGGATGGATGGGTGGATGGATGGATGGATGGATGGATGGATGGATGGATGGATGGACGGATGGATGGATAATCTTTCAGAGGCAAAAAGCTAGGCGCTCACAGAGGCAGACTTCACATTGCCTTCGGTCGCCTCCAAACTAAACAGCGGAATCCCCGTCCCCCGCCACCCCACCTGGAGTCTGCCCGGACCCCCGAGCTGAGAGCTGCCAGCTCCCGGGTGGGCTGCGCCACCATCCAGACCAATCCCCCGCCCCGTCCCCGACGCGCTCCCCCCTC
>VZTH01004901.1:248-60880 GCA_013397815.1 Aleadryas rufinucha
CTTTCTCCCGACACTCCAAAATCCATCCCGCTTTTGCCGGTGCGGTTGTTTTGGTGGCTGGGAACAGGGGGAAGAAGGGGGGAGTAGGAGGGCGAAGGGGGAAAGCTGAAAAGACATGTTGGTGGAAGGGCAATTTGCATGAAAAATAGAGACGGATGATTAGGGACCCAGGCAGGGAATTTTGATTGCCCCAGAATTAAAAGATGCATCCTGCAAATCAGAGGCAAGACCAGGTGAATTGTATTCTGGTGTTTTCTTTGTAATCCCCGTATTTTATATGATGTTCTAAAAGTAGCAGTAATAATAAAAAGCATATTTTTTTGCTGCCTGTGCCTCCATCAGGAGCCAAATGTTTTGCAGCGAACACGGTGCCAGCCGTATTTCATACATTAGTATATAATTCTTGTTAATTAGCAATAATTTACGTTAAGAGCATAGAAAATGTTGAGGTTACAGGTTTTATATCTGTACATTTGATCATCTTGTTATTTTCAAGAACTTTGCCTCCTATAAAATTAATTAGGTGAAATGTGGAGGTGTAATCAGCAACCTCTGAATTACCACTTCATTTCCTGGTTTTGATTGTAAATCAGCCCAGTCCGTACAGACTTTTAGCAAAGTCTATTTTTGTTCAGTGCCACTTTTAACTGTCTGGTGTCGAAGCAGCGGGTTACCTTCCCCTGCTAAATAATAGTGACAGCGTCAGAAAGGAATCAGGCCGCGGGAAAACATTATAATTGAGTAATGATTATGCAGAGCTCCTCGCTAAGCCAGTTGTAAGGGGAACACGGGTGGTTCTGTGTGTTTTTGCTGCGGAGGGTCGGTGAGCTCGAAGTTAGATTCGCAAAATACCTTTGTTTGCGGCGTGCAGCGAGCTACCGGTGGAATTAGTCCTGCAATAATTTACTCCCTCGGTCCGAACGCAAGGAAGGGCTTGGGGAGAAAAACGCCATGCCCGGCAATCCCGCAGAAACACCCTGCTCCTCTGCCGGCTTCCCGAGGAGCGTGAGACGCACGTTGTGCCTCCTCTCCTGTCGGTCTGTAAGTTTAGAAGAAAGCCCCAGCGATTAAGACATTGTTTTTATTAATACGAATGTAACCTTCATATTCCTGTGGTTGACCTTACGTTAAATTAGAAGTAGCACTAGAGGCAAGAAATGATGGACTGGATCCCTGTGTCCTAGTTGGAGCTGAGGTACGGCGAGGTAGTGTGCTCTTTCAATATTATTTTACGCAGCACAACTGGGAGCTACTCCAGATCTTCCTCCTCAATATTCAGCCTAGGTAGGGTTGAAATAAATTTAACCTGAGTTCACTGGATTTTTGCACTTTATCAAAATCAGTTCCAATATTGTGCAGTCAAATTAAAATCTATTTTTTGATTCTCTGTGGCTTTAAGTTCATTAAATGTGAAATTGGCAGCCAGCTAAAGAAGGTCAGGCTGATTAACTGTTTAGGAGTTGTATTCTGTCTCACTTGTGTTACCTGGCAGTGTTTTGATGTGGGTTGTATTTGTAGTACCTTCTCCTCCTGCTCGCTGCTGTTAGCGTGCGTGTTGTGTTGCGCAGACAGAGGAACACCAACATGCTGCTGGTATTTATTTTTTTTTTCCCCCTCGTGAAAGGCAATAGTGATGGAGACCGCACAGAGATTGCCAAGGTATTTCTCTGCAAATTTAACGTAAAAAAAAAATAAGCCAACAGAAAAGAGAGCCGAGTCTGCCTCGTTAAAGCATCCACTGACGATTCTGTGAGCAGAAATAGCCTCATAATGAAGCTTTTTGGAGCTCATTCAGAAAATTTGTCAACTTTGACAACATTAGGCAAGGTATTTTGAGTTTAAAGAAGGCGCTTCTCACTGTTGCGAGGAAATGTGGCAGTTGCTTGGCCAGGCTGGTTTTTAGATGCTGAAGGCCACCAGTGCTAACATGTTCAAGATAATTTAAGCATTCCTTATTTCGGGATTAAAAAACGCAAAACGACTGATTGCCTTATTTCCTTAAGTACTAAAAAATATCCTATCCAGCTAATATCTCTGAGTGGACTCGGTGGTGAATTTGCTGTTTATTTGGATCCTGAGGAGTAGCTCAGAAGTGAGAGGTGCTTCCCCCCGCCCCCCAGGCATTTCTGCTGCACTTGCTTTTTATCATTTTGGTTTTCTGCCATATATATATATGTATTTATTTATTTATTTGCCTCCTCCCCTCCCCCCTTCTCCCCCCCTTCGAATAACTACAGCCTTTAGGATTTTTTTAAATTGGAAGCCGCAAACGGGCCGATGGGCACAGTGACACAAATCCATGCGTTTACGTCTGCACGTGCCTTCTGAGGGCTGGATGTGCCCCGCGTGTCGGTGCCTGGGTGTGTGTGGCCATGCAGGCTGGCTCTCCCCCTCTTCTCTTTTACACACATGCACACATTACCTGCACGGCCTGTCCAGGGAACGTGCAGTGTCTGTGTGTATTGAAACACCTTCTGTCTACACTGTGTTTCTGAATTTTAGAGAGTGGGTCTGGTCTGGCTGGTGGAAGATACACACCCATGTGTGTGAGAGTGTGTGCAGTGCTTTTAGCCTTGAATTCATGTACATAAATAATACATTCAGTAATAAAACACCGTATTCCCTTCTTGTCGTAGTAGCACAAGAGTTTCACAGCGTATTCTTTCAGCCCATCCATTTAATTTTAACACTGAATCGTTCAAGGAGTCAGAAATTTGCCCTCGTGTAGGAACACAGAGACAGTTGCGGTGCTCACCCTCCGAGTTCTGCATGCTACAGCTGCTCCTGCAAAATCTCTTCCCTGTAGCTGATGAATCCCTGTCCTCGGTGCCGTGCTGACAGCCGTGTTGCATGGGTTTGGTTGGGGGGGAGCAGGCGGACTCGAGAGCGGGGTGTAATATTCATGAAGAGGGGGCTCGGCGCGTTCCTCCCCCCGCGCCCGGTGCCTTTCCCGAGAGCTCTAACCATTCTCCTTTTGTTTCTCAAACTGCAGCCGAACCTCTTGAAGCCATTCTCACTGATGACGAACCTGAACATGGCACATTGGGAGCTCCGGAAGGGGACCACGACCTCCTCACTTGTGGCCAGTGTCAGATGAACTTTCCGTTGGGGGACATTCTTATTTTTATTGAGCACAAACGGAAACAATGCAACGGCAGTCTCTGCCTAGAGAAGGCTGTGGATAAGCCACCTTCACCCTCACCAAGTGAGCTGAAAAAAGCATCCAATCCTGTGGAGGTTGGCATCCAGGTTACGCCAGAGGATGACGATTGTTTATCAACGTCATCTAGAGGAATTTGCCCTAAACAGGAACATATAGCAGGTAAATTAAAGCAAGGAGAAGTGTTTGCGAGTTTATTTCTGTTTCAGTTGCAACGTAGCATGTTGGCAGTCGTGCACTACCGTGTGTGTGTGTTCTGCTCGCCGTGACGGCCGGGGTGTCCGTGCCCTCCCCGCCTCGGGTTAGCGGTGTTTCCTGGTGCCTGCGCAGCGGCAGGAGCAACAGGCACGTGCCGTGCCGGCCGGTGTTTCTGGCGGTATTGTTTGAGGCCACTCTCGTGATTTGCCTGCATTGTAGTCACCGTCTCCCGGTGCCTCGCCTGCCGGAGCGCCGTGGGAGGAGGGTTCCGAGCCTGCCGCGCGAGGAAGCGAGGAGCTTTTGAGTCTTTGGCAAAGTCAGGGGTGAAAGAGTTAACCGAGCATCAGCCAGCCTTGGTTCCATATTGGCTGTCAGCGTATGGACTGTAATTAAACACAGCCCCATGGCAAAGTGACACCACCGACCTTGACTTTAAGATGCCATTTTCGACTGGCCAGGCCAGAGTAGAGAGGGCAGTTGCTGAAGCGCACAGACATGCTTATTCGAAAAGTTTAAGGGCATGTTGGAAATTTCAAAAGGTTGGTTTGACAGGAAAGGCTGCTCTCTGCAGCCTGCCTCCTCAGCCAAATGATAAATGCTTCGCTGTGCTCTCTCTTGTCTCTGATGTGGTTTTGACAGATGTATCTTGATTTTGTTTGCGGTTTACACAACCACATGTCAGCCGTACAAATGTCCAAGGCAGAGTTCTGTTTTGTGCAACAAACAATATGAAATGCAATTTAAAAAAGAAGAAAAAAGGGTAAATAATACCATTTCATAGCATATTTTTTTATTTTTTAAAAAATCAGAAAGCCATTGGCTATGCAGATATTTTCACAGATGAGGTTAAAAAAATAGAGTGTACCATGTGAAAGAAAATCCCAGAGCCCTGGGAGTGTAACAAGGCACGCTCTGCTTTTAAAACGCTGCTAGTAAACAAAAGTACTGCCCATTTGCAGTGAGCATTTCAAATCACTTCAAACCATGCAAGTGCTGCCAGTCGAAAAAGGCGAGACCGCAGCCTGTTAACCCCAACGAATGCCTGAACCAGTTTCAAACACCCCCTCCAGTGCTGTTTGGGATGTGGCACTGGTGGTACCTCTCTTTGGGGATCCCACAGGCCTGCTCGGGGTTGTCTGAGGCGCAGTACATCATCACATGATGTGCTGGAGCTTGTCTTGGGCTTGCTTTGGCCACAAAGTTAAACCATAATAGGGCAGTAGGCGCTGGGAGGTTCAGCGGGATCCTCCCGCAGCCTCCCTGGCCTCCAAGCTGGCCGCCAAACTGTGCTGGAGAGCTGCAGTTTTGGAGGTTTTGTGGTGGCAGCAGATCCATATCGGTGCATGGGTGCCTGCCTGCGCACGTGTCTGTGTGCAGAGCCATGTGCGCGCACACGCAGACGTCATGTGAACGAGTGTGTGCTGTTTCTGCAGAGTAATCGGTGTTTCCTTGAAACGTGAATATCTCTACATTTCAGAGGAAACAGAGGCTCAGCTACTGCCGAGCTACATCTTGAATGAGACTTAAACCCCCAGTAATTCCCCATATTACACTTCCCAGACACGGATGTTAAAGGTGAGGTTTTTTTCCCAGAGTGGTAGAGGGCAGTGCCCATTTCCACGTGCTGCCTGCGATCTGACGGAAAGCGAGCAGAAGTGTAGGGCATGATTAATGAAGCAGGAGCCTGGCGGAAGGGATTTGTAGTCTTCCAAGCTCTGGAGCCATACTAAATCACCAAATATGGAGGAGCGGCGGTATGATGTAACGCTGTATTTACGTACGGCGCCGCTCCGCTCAAAAGACAAAACACAGTATCTGTCAAGCAAGAATTAAACATGCTGTCATCTCCGTGGTCCCAGATAGGTCCCTGGGCTGGAGGGATGGCCACGCCGAGGAGTTCTGCACGAGGGGAACCTCCTCTGCTGAGGGTTTTGCTCTGGCACTCGCTTGGCGCGGGAGGCTTGGCGAGCCAAGTCTGGCTTTCGCGTGACGTGAAGCGAGGAGGATTTGGGCTCGCGCGCCGTCCCAGGGCTGTTAATTCAGAAAGGGCCCTGGCTTTCACTGCTTTGCTGAGCAGAGGTGGTGGCTGAGGACAGGGGCACGGTGGCAGGGCCTGATGCTGCTCGCTCTTACGTGTAGGTGGGCTTGACTGGGAGCAGGCTTGGTGTTGTGCATGAGGGTCCACAGAGCAAGCCGTGAGTGTGTCCTGAGTAGAGATGGAGTTGTGGTTGTCAGGGGCTCTTCTGCCCCAAGTTTTCTGGCTGTGGTGCCCAGCTGTGCCTACAGATGGGAGGTCCAAGAATGCAGGTTCTCTGCACCTCCCTGGCTGGGCCGGAGCCGAGCGATGCTGGGGTCCCTTGGTTCTTCCTGTTGGTTGGAAATGCAGCCTGGCTTTGGGAGAGGAAGAAGGTGCACCAGGAGTTGTGGGGTCTTGCACTATTCCTCCCCTTCGTGTTTTCATCTCCCTTTTCCCTTGGATGTGTTCAGCTCCCTCATGTCACAAAGAAGTGTGGCGATAGCTGGAGTGACCCATTGCTCATAGCCAGTAGTTTGTGGGGTCCAGCAGTAAAATTTCCAGTGAGGGTCTTGGAGCCTGAACTGTGGAGTTCAGGCTTCAGGAAGGCCCCTGCAGAGAACCTCAGATTCTTCCAATTCAGCTATTTATATCTGATTTCTGTGCAAGAATGCAAAATGCAAAAGATTTGAGTGTGTAATTAAAATAAAAAAGACAGAGGCTGCCTTTGGAAAAATACACAAAAGTTGGGGGAAGTGATTCTTTCTGCTAAGAGACCAGAAAATACATTTTTTGTAGCAATATAAAAATGTCCCCATTTAGTTGTGAGGCTGGAAGAGGTGTTCCAGGTTAGCCCTGGATACAGAGGTGCTGTGGGTGAGCTCTGGGTGCAGTTTGTTCCCTGCCTGCAGTTTTGCAGTCAGTAAGTTGGGGTGTTACAGTAGAAGAGAATCTTAAGTAATGGTTAAAGATGTGCAGACGAGGAAGGAGGCAGCGACTCATTCAAATGCAGGGAGAAATGATGTCTGTTTTAACTGTCGCTAGGCTGCTCTTTATCCTGCCGTTTTCCCGAGACAGGGATGAGGACAGGAGCTTCTGTGTGTGTGTGCAACCTGTGCAGCAGCCGTGGGATCTGTATGGGTGCAGGCATGTGGCCGTACCTGGCTCTTCCATGTGGGTGTCTGCCTGAGCACAGCTCTGCCTTGCTATAAAATTTTGAGTGATGCTGATCCAGCACTGGAGCTGAAATGCCATAAATTTAACTGAAAATTAATAGGATATGTTGTGTGGGTCCAACGAGGCAGCTTTCATCAATATGTATGTCAAAGCCTCACCACCAGATACCGGCAGCCCGTGATTTGCAGTGAGGGCGACGGCTGGGCTTTAGTTATCCGCTCTCGTATTTTACAATAGGGGGAAATATTAACTGAAGTATCTGGAGATCAGTGAATGTAAAATCGCTGTTCACTTATTGAAAAGGCCGAGGAAATATTTATCGCCCGCCCGTGTCAGGTTTTGGCCGTTTGTTTGTTGAATGTATAGATCCGAGGGAATTAATGAAAGGTTGGGGTTTGGGTGAAGAAGGATCTTAAATGTTACTTGGATGCAGTTGGGGGAACAGTTTGGAGTGCTGCTGTGTGTTCTCCTGTATAATGCCGAGTCTGTATCCACGGATGCTCTATTTACTGTACAAAGAGGGGAGGAGGAGGGGAGGTCATTTTTACTGCTCGAATCCTATATTCTCAAGCTGCTTGTGACATTCAAATAAAACACGTGGGAAAATAATGTAAGAAATCCCTCTGTCTGCTGCAGTCGGGGGAAGGTGAACGTCATCTGGTACTAAATTTCAGACTGAGCATATTTGATTATTACAGGTCTTGGGAAGTAACATCTTTAAGCAGAAATTTTCTTGGGCTGTTATTAGTAGTTGCCACTATAATTCTGTAGGTTGTGAATGTCGATTCCTTGTTTTGTTTTGTTCTGGAGGCAAAAAAATACTGCTGTCTGCACTGAGTAGTTAGCATTGCATCTGGACAATAAGATGAAAGCTTAAAGACAGAGGAGAGGAAGAAGGAATATGGGAAGATTTTGAAGTCAAATTCTGTCTGCTTTCCTCATACAAAGAAACAGAGAGCACAGGCTGGGTAAAATATTGCAGGCAGGAAAAAATAGTGAGGGTGCTACCCAAAGGCTCCTGCTCCCGAGATTTGGAGCACTGCGTACAAGCTGTATTTGTAAATAAGACAGAGAAAGGTTGTGAACCGGCAGCTTGGCTGTTTTGTCAAAGTACAATGTCAGAGAAACTCTTTCTAAGACAAATTGTAAATAGAAGTGTCACGATGATTGCATGATTGAGCTCTAGAAGTGTCTTGCAATTGTTGGCATTGTCAGAAGACTTTTGAAAGCTTAATTAAAGGCGGTGGCCTGTGCGGCTGTGAAATTTACTTCTGGGGGGGAAAATGTAAAAAATGTAGGGGATCAAAAAGTTGCTGTAATGCTGCTCGTGCAGGGATACAGAGAAGAGTCAATAGTTTCCCTGCTTTCCCTGTTGCCTTTTATAAATAACGTTTTTTGAAGAAGCAGGCACGTGACACCAATATCATCCTTTGTACGAGGTAAAGATTGTGTTAGTTTTCCTATTCCCTGCTGTTCCAGACAGTTAATGTAAAAATGGCTCTTTATTGGAAACACAAATACGAGTTCACTCGAAGCACAGAAGCAGGGTAGAAAGTTTTCCTCTGCCTCTGCCTTCCAGGGGAGCATCGCAGTGTTGTGGTGCCCTGAATATTTCTGGTGGGTTTTTTTGTTTCCTGCAAATCAGATCTTCTGAGAGGATGAGAAATATATTTTCTGTTCCTTCTTCTATTGCGTGGGACACTGAATTGTGGAGCTGTCCACGAGCAGAAGCATCACTGCATCCAAAATGCTGGTGGTTCAAGAGGCAGCCTGGCACACGTTAAGCTCCACATAGACCTTGGAAGGTGCTCGTTGGCATCACGTGCCGAAAGCTTTGAAAATCCTGCGCGTAATAACGCAAGGCTCTGTGTGGAGAGTCCCAGCAACGAATGCTGGGTGATGGAAACTGAGGCAGGGAGTAAATTAAACACCTTCTAATTAGCCCGGTGGGAGAAGTAAAGTCTTCCCTAAACATTCCCATAATTTGGTAATGCCTCTTTTAAAGAGGAGGAGGCCTATTAGCATCACCCCGTTTTGTATATGCAGCCCTCAGCCCACGAGCTCGCTCTCGTTTCATTCAAATAATAAAGACGATTAAAGAGGCTTGCGAGGCACCGTCAGGCAACGGGAGCACAGCCTCCAGTTGTTTGCCTGCATGCATCCTCATTACAGGAATTTTTTTGGACAAAATTCCCTTCAAGCTTCGGTCTGTTTTTGTATCCACTAGTACCAGCTTTGTGCAGTAAAAGGCGTTCAGCATCAAGCTGGACATGGCCTGGCACAGTGCCACTGGTGTTTTGTTGGGTTTTTTTTAGCTAATCGCTGAGGATCTCTCGTTACCTTTCTGCTTGTTGTGATTTTGTTCGGGTCATGATGCTGCCAGGGATGTCGTGAGTCCAAGGAAGTTGTCTTCTCCCGGTGGCAGGCATCTGAGCGCAGCTTCCATCCGGGAGCGCTCGGTTTTATGTGTCATCTACTGGGGTATTGCACAAGTCCATAAAACACATCAAGTCCATATATTTTAATACATTAAGACTTACATATATATATATTCATACTGGTAGCATGGGCCTAAAATTAACCATTGAGTGGGTTTTTTTTTTTGTTTTTCCCTTGGGCTAATGAACATAATTTTGTCTCACTGTGTACATAGACAGTAGCTGCAGCCTGACGCCTGGTGACGTCGGGCATAGCAGGTTTGGGCCCATGTAGGTAGACGCCAGTACATGGATTGCTGTGATTTATGGCATAGTTTTAAAAATAACAGGCACATTAATGGACCCACAAACCACCCAAGCGGTTGGGATGATCTGATAATGAATTTCCATGAAACACAGTTCGCTGTGGAGGGCCCCCATCTTGGGTGTGCGTTGCTCCTCCAGTCGTGGATCAAACTCTTGCAGGAGCTGGGCCGGTGGCTGTGCACCCCTATGGATGAGCAGACCACGCGCTCACATTATTCAAACCCTCCTGTGTTAATGCCAAACGCGTTTTAAAGCCCATAAACATCCTCCCCATCTCTCTAATCAGGTTTAGTATGCAACGCATCCCGCACGGGGTTCAGCCAGTTTGTTTTCCAACCTTTATTGGCCAGCTGCACTCGCTGTGCATCTTTAAAATATTTCAGCGAGGTTTTTTTTGCTCTTCTATCACCCAGGCTGGTAACTTGGTGGCTCATTCTTCATTCGGAGGTGGCATTGCCTGGGGTTGGCGAGGGAAAGGTTTGCGGTGTGGGGTGTGGCGAGGTCAGCCTCGATCCCAGCAGGGAATTTGTGTTCTTCATTTGCCTTTACAATCGGAGCACAGCTACTGTACCTTGGAGCAGCTCTCAGGTGTGAGCTCAGATGGGCGCATGTAAATGTCCTGTCAGATGCAACACAGGAATATTAATGTTTCCTCAGCACCACGCTATAATAAAGCTGTACACAGCCAGCTTAATATGCAGCCGGGCTGGGGAATTGTATAAAACTTCGATAGCCCAGTGTGAATGACAGCGGTGGAAAAAAATATTCAATATGCCACAGTTTGCATTCTTGTTTGCCTTTGATCTAAAGCAAAATGAAAACATCCTCTTCTTTCCCTCCTCGTTCTGAGTAGGTGCCCTTCCTCTGCAAAATTGGATAGTAAGTAAGAAAAGAAAACAAAGTACGGGGCACGGTGCAGAATTATTTGAAGCACATTAACTCCAGCCCGCTGGGGGATGTAATTTTTTCAAGTATTAGCAAACATTTATTTTTTATACTTAGGATTGTTGGCACTGCTTTTCATTCTTGTTTTAGCATCTGGATCTGGTCAAAACAAAGAAAAGAGAGTCACCACAAACAGGGCTGGGAGCCCCCTTTGCCCCCTGGCTTGGGCACGGCCCAGGCTGTACATCCTCCTCTCAGAGGTTTCATTTGCATCTTCTCGTGTGTTCAAATCTTCAGCTCCATCCAAAGGTGTCTGTTTTTCAGTGCGGTTGTGTTCGAGGATTTTTAATAATGTGCTCATTTAACTGAATCAACAGCTGTCAGGAGCGGTTGTAGTAAATCCACAAAATGCACAAAGAAAAATACATACGTTCCCTGAAACAAAACACTTGAAACAAATTGGCTGCCAAAAAAAGCTGCTGAATTCTGGGTTTGCAGACAGTGCACCAAAGTGTTTATTCTCTCTGCTTTCCCCAGAGACCTCTCCCCGCTTGCCTGCTGCAATTCTGCTGGAACTTTTTACCTGAACAGGTTGCTGTTAAAAAAAAAAATCCCATCACTTCCCCCTGTTTGGTGGGTACAGAGCTCAGCTACAGCTCAGATTTTTGTTTTTCACGCTAAATAGCTGAGACACCAAGAGTGGGGCAAGAAGGAAAACCCAAATGATTGCATTGCCGACAAGGCGGGGAGGTTCTGTCCCTGTGAAATAGCTACCAGGAGAAGCAGTGCTTCCTCTCTGCCCTTCCAGGTAGGCGTTGTCAGGGTGCTTCAGGGTGCAGGATTCCCACCGGAGTGGGTGTGCTGGTGGAGGGAGAGCTGGGGAGCTTTGGTCAGTCAGAACCAAGGACTTTGTGCTTCCATCCTCCCCTGCTTTGCCTAAATGCTGAACAATTACACCTACAATTTGATCTTAGCTGCAGATAGAAAAACCTCTGCCTAAATAAACAATGGAATTACTGCTCAACAACAAAGGCTCAAAGAAGAGCCCTGCCTTTAGTGGTGTTATTATTGTTGTTGTGGATAATATTATTATTATTATTATTATTGTTATTATTACTGCTATTACAACAGCTATTACCTTTTTAAAATTATGCATCACAGTTCCTTGTTCCTTTAGGAAGTAAGGAGTTTAATTTTGCATTAATTGCTTGCTTAATTGATTTATCAGGTAGGGAAATACAAAATGCGAAAATAAAAATGTGTCGTGTTGTATCTCCCCCCCCCAATATTCGCAACAATTAATTTGTCACCCAGCATTACTTTGCTTCAGCATCACAGCTGGGTTTTTTTTCAGGCATTGAATGAATCATCTGGGTTTCGTTGCATTTTATAGTGAGTTTATTCTTTGTGGAGTAGGAGAATAGATCAGCAAAACTGTCGTTCTTCAGCCAGGGCATCACAAGTGCACGGAGCATTTACTGTGTGAGGGTGGTCGGGGGCTTTTCCCCGTGTTTCTCTATGACTGATGCTGATTTTCATGTTTAGGGAAGAGTTGTTGTTGTGCAATGAGAAACAGTTGTCCGGGAGCCTTGTTCTCTTTGAGGAGCTAGAACACAGTGGGATGCATTTGGAAAAAGAGATAGAGGCTGTATTATTTTGTAATAAACTATAAACTGTCCTATGTTAAATTTGTGTTACGTTAGAAAAAATCAATAAGGAAAAATTAAATTCTGATAAAGATACTCTTGGATCTTTGAAAACAACTGCTGTCCTTTTAACTAAAACATTTGAGGAGCTTCAAAGAGTATGTATTTCTTCTGATCTTAGAGCTGTGTGACTGGTAGCAGGGAAAAAAAAAATCTTATTCTACATACAAGTGGATTGCTTAACAAGTCAGCACAGACACATACTTGTTTGTACCATAGAGATAAAAATTCCTGTATAAAAATAATTCAGTTGCTGACAGCAGGCATTGTGCTGGGGCTGCCTCTTTTGTGTTGGCCGGGGGTCAGGGACCACGGCTCCCACTTTCTGCCGGGGGGGAGGCTGTCACGATCGCTTGTTGGAGCCTGGAAATAAGTTAATTGCTTTATTTTAAGGAATGCTCAGAGCCCCGTAGTGTGGTTTTTATGTCTCTGGAAACAGAGAAAGAAGTGGGGGGGAAAAAATCTCCTAATGGGTGACAGGACTTGAAGGCAGTTTGGGAGACGTGGCCTTCAACAGCTCGGCGGCCCAGCAGTAGTTTCTAAACTTTGTTTTTAATCTAATTCTGATTTATGCTGTCACATCCCATACCGGCCTTCCCTGGACTCTTCCTGTGTGAAGTCATGTTGGTGTTGGGGGGAATTGCTTAAAACTGAGGACTCGTGGCCAATCCAGATGTTTGCTGTTGCGGTTGTTGCACGGCACCAGGTCCTGTTTTGTCCAAGAAATGTTAAAAAAGCGAGGCATTAGCACAGCTCCAGGCATCCTCTGTTTTGCTCTGCAGGGGTGCAGGTAGGATAAGCCATGAGGCTGGAGAAGGCTGGTGAGGTGGGAATAGGAATTATTTGAACATTCATCCATCCTTCAAAGTCGGGGTGCCGGGGAGGCAGCTGGCGCTTCCCTCCCCAGCCTCCTCGTGGGATGTCTGGCAGAAGCGTGCGTGTGTCCCCTGCTCTGCACCCCTTGGGATGGCAGGATCAGGGCCCGGCGAGGCCGGCCGAGAGCGGAGCCAAGTTTGGGAGCGGCCGGCGGCGCGGAGCGGTGCCCCCGCAAAGTGCGCTCGCTCGGCGGCTGCAGCTCCGCTCCCCGGGAGCACGGCGACTCTCTCAGTGGCACGCTCCGGTGCCGAGATCTTTTCATCCCTCCCTTTTAAATGCAGCGAGTCCCTAAAATTAATGCTGCTGCACTTTGATGAAAATAATGTTTTTATAATACATTTGCTGTTTACATGGAGGATGTGACTTGAGGGGAAAAAGGCTTTTTTGGAGGGTGGTGGAAATCTTGTTAATCTGCTCTCGGAGAGCGGCACACAATACTGCCTATGAGCAAGTCTGTGCTGCTTTTGATAAATTACCATGTTTAGAGATAGGTTTGGCTCTTAAGGGCTTAGTTTTCTGAACAAAGTCCATAACAATGTTTTCTGCCTCTGTTTGTCTCCAGCCCCTTTGGCTTGACTCGGAGCCCTGTGTTTAGTTGAAGCTCCGTCTGGAAGATATAACAATTTTGCATTAAAAAAATAAGGAAATCACAGGAAGAAAAACCCTTTTGCTTTTTGGATGAATCTTACTGATAATTTGCTAAAGCTCATTTGAATTTTAAGCACTTCTTTAATCTTCAAAGGCTAAATTGCTTTATGAATATGCATGGTGTGGGCAGACTTTAGTTCATTACCTAGTTGTAAATTCTAATGACCATTAGGTCCTTGCAGTAATTGCGAATTGTTTTGCATTTTTGATTGGCCTATTAACATGTGCATTCGGCACACATCAGGCCAGCCTGTCAGGCTGCTGAAGGAGAAAAAAAAGGTGAAAATTGTTTTATAGCACCAAGATTCTTAGATTTTCAATCTTGGAAAATTGATGATGTAAAAAAATTAAAGCGGTGTTTTTTCTTCTCAAGATTGAAAGTTCACCAAGAGATTTGACATATTTAATTTACATGATGACTTTGCACTCCTTCATTAATGCAATTTGCATATGAAGCTGTTGTTAATCACTTTTGATCATGTTTTGTGTATTAGCTGCCTCAGTGGCTCTTCTCCCTCAGATGCTCCAGTAGAAAGCAGCAAAATGATGCATCTTCTTGCCAAGTTTCCTTTAGTGAATTGAGGAATTAGGAGTCTAACCTTGAGTAATTAAATATGTTCTATCAGTTCTCTTTTAATGTTAAGTACACTTGGTTGGAAGTGTAGAAGGAAATTGTTCCCATTTGGGGGAGACATTCCTTTAAAAAATAATTCTATATGTGCAGATAGAAAAGAATTATTTTCCGTGCTCTGGAGATGCCAGGGCCGGAGGGAGAGGTGACAGCAGGGCAGGATGTGGCGGTGCCTGGACCCTTCTCTGCGTGACCAGTGTTGAAAGCACGTGCCCCAGGCCCCATCCTGTGCTCCCCGTGGGTGCAGAGCTGCTGCTGGCATTGGGGTGGTGGCCCTGCCTTTGGGGGACGCTGCATAAAGGGCAGGCAGCGCCCTGCTCCTAGCAGCAAATGGTGCTGCTGGCGCTGCTCCTCTTCCACGCCAGTCTCCCAGTTGCCTCATCGCAAGGAAGGGTCTTTTTCTCCTGCCTGTCCGGGCAAGGCGTTAATCATCCAACCCTGGGAGGGGAAACTGGGAGCAGCCTGGCTGGAAGCCTGCCCAGCTCTCATAACCTGCCCGGGCATCCACGCACCAGAGGCCGTCCGCCAGCCCTCCTGCCTGGCTGGGGCTCGGCCTGGTCCCTGTCCCCTGTCCCTCACGCTGGCAGCACCGCAATTCCTGCCTGTGGGATCGGGGCCTTGCCTTTGCTTCATCCCTTCGGTTGTCCAGCCTTGGTAATTGATGCTCAGCTTTGGTTGGAGAGTTTATCACTGGGTAAGAAGATGAATCGGAAGGGTGAAACTGATACCCTGATTAAAGGAACTGCTTAATGAAAGAAAATAAACGGAGAGGGAAAAGGACCATTCTGGAAGGAACAGAAGTATAATTTTAACCTCAGAGGAGACCTGCTGCTGCCCTTCCATGACTTCCACCCATACCACGCTAAAAGCGTGGTTCAGTTCAAAGTTGTTAATATTCAGCTGGGAAACAGTATCCAGAACACAAATAAATTATTAAGTGCATGAACTTTTTCGGCAGTAAGATGAACTGATGGGGTCCATCTGCGAGATCCAGGGGCTTTTTATTTGTGTGTGTCGAACGATTCTGCCCTCTCCGACTTCATAGCCTTTGGTCCCTGGCCAAGCGCATGCATAATTGATTCCACACGCGCTATCATTTTCTTGATGTAATTGCTTTAGTAAGATATGTTGAAATCTAATGGATAATTTACTATATGAAAATGACAAAAAAGTAAACGTTCGTGTTTTGCGCCGGGCGCCGAGAGGAGAGTGCCCAGGTGACCTGTGTGGTGAGGGGAAACCCACGTGGACCATCTCCCACGAGCAAAGATGGAGGTAAATCGCTGGAGAAGTTCAGACCAAACTCTCTGAAATTATTTGTAGTGTTAAAACACAGGTGAAAGCAAAACAGTGGTGTTGTGCAGAAACTTTTATTTTTTTCTGGAGCGATTACTTACTTGCTTTTCTAATTGCCAGAATGTGAACTCAGAGAAAAGTTCTCTACAGAAGGCAAGGGGGGAGTATTTTTAGAAATCAGTGTATCCTGGACTTGCTGCCCTGTGCTGCAGAAGGTCCTGACACTGGTGCCTTGTCTGGCCAAAAGATCTCTTCTGGCTGCTTAAATAATGCACCAAATTAAAATCAATGCATCAGTTGGGCTGGATATATTTTTAGAGATTTCAGAAGTGTATAAATATCAAATCCACCTATAATTCCATCCCCATCCAAAGGAAAATATTCTGCTTGAAAACTTGACATCACATCAGTCTTTAAGAAATTATTTGTTAATCTCATTTCCTTTCCCCCTTGCTTCCCAGTCCTGGAATATTTTGTATTCCTTTCCGTAATTTTTTAAAATAGACTTTTGAGGTAGTGGAGACACAAAAACATTTTCTCATTTGCTTCCCCCCCTCCATGATGTTTTCAATGTACTAAAAGAGGAAAAAATATCCAAGGCAAACCCACATAACTGTAGCAAAACTGTTTCTGAGCAAGTCATAATAATGAACAACACATGATCTGAAATGTGATCAGCAAACATATACTTATGCCAAGGAATTTTTGCCATTCACATACCAAGGTTCTGTAAATCAGTAAACCGCGGCAGAGGAGCCCCCGGCACGGCGAGGGGAGGAGCAGGAGCAGGAGCAGGATGGGCTGCCCAGCAGAACTGTCTTGTTCACAGAGCAGGGAACGGGAACAAGTTTTCTCTCTTCCACCTTCCTCTCGGTCCACACACCAAAATGTACAGCCTCTGAAAAGGGAAAGTGCAGCCTGATCTGTCCTCAAAAGCAAAAGCAGACCAATAAGTAGCAAAGGAATGAAATTTCATCGCAACGTGTATTATGGGATTTTTTTTTTTTCCTTCCCCCACCTCCCCATCTTACACAGAACCAAAATGTAAATTACTTTCTGGTCCTAATTGGATTTAATTATTTCTTTAGGAGAGGATGGGTGGGAGGGGGTGGGAATGGCACACAGCTGTCCTAACAAAACAAAGGAGCCAGAAAACCCTCACTTTCCCCCATGTTGGCTAATAAACGGTGCAGAGGATCTTAGTGCTGGCAAGCAAATGGAGCGCTGTGTAGACCTGGGGAAGGGGTAAGCGCTGTCGGCAGCCGGGAGCATTAGGAAAAGGCCAGGCTAGCTGTTAGGAAGTGCCCTTAAATGGTGATTTGTGGTTTCCTATTAATTTCTGTAACTGCCCTGTGTTTTAGAGCACCCAGCCTGGCCCTTCCCTTAACTTAAGCCACGTTTCCCGGATGCCTCGGCCCTGTGGCGAGACCAACCCTCGATACTGGGTTGTGAATCTCGCCAGCGCCGCTCACCTGGGAAGCACCAGCTCCCTGTGGCACTGCTGGGAGGGACTGGGAGTGGATTTGGGTGCCCTGCTCTTGGTGAGGCATTCCCTGTGCCCCCCAGCTGGGGTCTGGGACACTTGGGTGCCAGTAGTGGGGTCGGGGTGAGCTGATGCTGCTCTGTGGGTTGGTGGCACATCGTGCCCGCGGATCTCCAAGAGCTTTACAAGCTTTAATGAATGTGACCACTAACGTGATTTATAGTGCGATTCATTATTGGTATTGGAGGGACTGTATTCTTATTTTGTCATTTGCTGTTAAAATTAATACACTCCATGCTGGCCATAAAAGTGTATTTGCATTTAATTGCAAGTCAGAATGAATTAGTGGATATGATTTAAACCTGAACTCACTCCCTAAAAAGAAATCTTCAGTGGGGAAGGAAAAATCAAGCTCTGTGCTGGATTTCTTTGGTGGACGTAGGGATGGAGACGGGAGTCAGGGAGAGGAGGGGGCAGGCGGGGGCTTGGCTCTTTTTTTTTTCTTTTTTTTTTAATTCTTGAGGTTGCTTTCAGCAAAAAATGCCTTTGCCAGGAGGGGCTTAGGCAAAGTGGTCAAGCACATCTGCTCCTGGGAAGGTAGGGAAGAAAAGAGGTTACTGGTAATAGGGCAGCAGCACAAAGGGAAAATTGTACACTGGAAGCATTAGTCTCCTCGGCGGTGGTGTGGCCAGACTGGTTTAGCAGACAGGATGATAGATTGCTTTGTCAAGGGTCCCAGGGTGTGCCCTGAACTTGAAGCACTTTGTTTATCTTGAATAGAAAGGGAAAAGCACAGACATAATCGATGTCTAGTTTTTTAGGAGGGAGGAAGAGGTAGAGGAGGGAGCGAGGGGGTGGTGGCGGGGGGAGGCCCTGGCTGTGGCTCTCCATTAACAGATGAACTTGGCTGAAGTCCAGAGTTTGATGAGAGAGTGTCACAGCTCCGGAGCCGGCCAGCCTTTTCAATAATTTTCTTTTTTTTTAATACCTGCTGACTGTACATCAAATGCTCCCAGGTCTTTTGGCTAAAGGCAAGAAGAGGGAGAGAGGGGGGAGAAAAAGACACAGCTCCATTTTTCCCCTCTGAACCAGTTGAGACCAGTCCCTTGGCCACGCACGCAGGTTCTATCATCTTTCCTGGCTTGCTGTTGGGGAAAAAAAAGAGTTGTCGCCGTGCCAGTAACCTGAGGGCCCAGGACAGGAAAAAAAAAAGGGGGTTGCAGTTCTGAGAGGCAAACTAAACTCGAGAGTTTGAGAGCAGGAGGGGCTTGCGTGTGTCTGGGAGATTTCAGAGATAGCAGGAGTTAAATTGGGGGGTGGAAAGCATCTGCAAGGCAATGCCTGCCTGGCTGGGGAGGGTGAACCCTGGGGGCAGACCCGGTGCAGGCCCACAGCTTGTGCACGACAGCGCCTTTTCATGCTGGCTCCCACCCATTCAAACGACTTTATGAGAAACTAAATCGAATCGATCCCCTAGTGCAGACCTGCACCGGGTCTGAAGGTGGCTGCACTTGCAGCCGTCGTGCAGCCCTCACAGAACGTTGCTGGGCCATGCCTGACATCGAGGTGCTTCGTTGGGCGGTGAGAATATAGACAGAGTGCTGTGGTGGTGTAATAAGCACTGTGGTCCTGAGAATAAAGACAAAATCCTTGTAATGCCGTGGTGGTGAGAATGAGGACAAAATCTGAGATCTTTGCTCAGTTACCGTTGTTTGTACTTGAAGTTCCTTGCTTTGCGAGAGGTGGATGTGTTGGGGATGTGGTAAAGGAGGCTGCAGGGATGCTCCGGGTCGGAGCTTCCCAAGGGTGCCTGGCTGGGGGTGTGGATGGCCCCAGAGCGCCTGTGACTTGGAAACACAATCTGAATTCATGGTTGTTTTGGGTATTTTTATTTTTCTGTTGTTTCCGATTATGCCGTTTCTGACAGTTGTTCAGCTGCTTACCGGTCTTGGCAGGAGGCTGAGCCTGTAACATCCTGACATTTTTGCTTTTTAACAGGCCAGTCTCATCGTGCTGGAACAAACAGCAGCTTAACTGCGTTTCACTCTGGCTGATTTGAATAACGTGTACTCTGGTCAAACAAGAAACTCCTCAAAGGAAGAGCTCGACGCCTTGTTTCCCGTCATGCTGATGGACTGTGGATTTCAAAAGGCATGGAAAGGGCATAGCTGGGAAAACACAGGCTCCCCCCGCTGCAAAGGGCAGCGTTTTCAGAGGTGTGAAGGGTAGGTTGGAGTGGGTTGGGTCACCTGCCTGTCCTCTGTCCCTTTGATGCATTCCCAGCATCACGCCTTGCTGGGAATTAAGAGGTTTGCTTGGCACTAGAGGCTTTATGGCACATGACTGTCCCTCCTGGAAAGTGGGCATGCATAGGGATGGCCTCTCTTAGTTAAAGCTTTGCCTGACCACCTTGCTCCATGTGGGCATCCAGGTCTGTGAGTTGTGGTTTTTGAGGAATCTGGGAATATGCCATGGGTTGAAAATCCCAGCCTTGTTTCCTCTCACTCCCCTTCACGTCCTTAGCTAGCAGCTGGTGATGTGCGGTGCGCTGAGCTCTGCTCTGTGGGAGGAAAGTACAAGGCTGGGAAGAGGCTGTGGGATACAGCTCCGTGAGGCTGAGTTCCAGGGCTCTGGGTCTGGAGATCTCCTTCCTTACACTGGTTCTTCCCTCGCTCCATGTTGCATGTCAGACTGTAACTGGTTTGACGGTGAGCTTCCCAGCGACTTGGCACCCCTGTGCTTTTTCCCAGGCGTTTGCCTACGCACGTGCGCAGCTCCCGTGTGTGTAATGCCTGCACAGGACTCCCTGTTATCTGCTGATCGAGGTGTTTACCTCTGCAGCATCCATTACGTGAGGACCTGAGCGCCTCGGAGATGTTAATGAACACACCCTCGCACTGCCAGGGCGAGAGAGGCCGCTGCTGTGGCACAGGTGGGGTGGCTCACCCCAGGTAAGGCCAGAGAGCTGCAGCAGAGCGGGAATGAGAGCCCAGCCTCACTGCTCTTCCTCCCTGCTGGTGGCTCGGCAAAGCTGGGAAGAGAAGCAAAGATGTGGTCACATCTCCAAACCAAACCTGCTCTTTACCAAGACCTTGGTAAGGAGTCCACGTCACTTTACCTCTGGCCCTGGGGAGATCCAGCCCCTTGGTCTGGGGGCACATGCTTGGCTGTGGCCGTGCAGTGCCATGTCCCTGGGTTAGATTCACCCGTACATCTGTGGGGAGGCAGCGGGATTTGCAGGGGCTCCCTGTGTTTGGGTAAAAGGCATTGGTAGCAAAGGTGGGCTGTATGTCCAGGAGACAAGGCGGTGACCTTTGGGTCAAGTACCTGTGTCTGGAGAGCCCGCGATAAATATTGTACGGTGGGAACAATGGGGCTGTAACAGAGCTGCGCCCGAAGGGGCTCGGGCCGAGCAGCCGGCTGGCTGAGAGGCTGCCGGGGGAGCGGTGTAGTATTTCTACTTCAAACTGATTGAAACGTCGACTAAAAATCAATGTCGTTGACTAGGGATAATTTACAGTTTTCTCGGCGCTAAGTAGCCGCGCGCGTAGGGATGCGCTCCGGGATGAGCGCCGAGTGGTCCGGGCGCGGTGCTGAATCAGATGCGTTATAGGTCAGCTCTTTATTTGTTTCATCACGACTTTTACACAGTTGTCATGTAATTTATGGCTGCTTTCACGTTGTCAAACATTTTCATTGCGGCTGCTTCTTAACACACTCCTGACACAAACACGGCTGCTTTAAAGACACTGTATTGTTTCATAATCTGAGAGGAGGACTATAAAACATCAAATTACACTATCTTCAGGCTAATCTAAATGCACTACAGATTGAAATCAGAGCTCATTTGTCCCTGATGCAAATTATTAAGTTCTAATTATAAATATCCATTTAATTACCCCATACATTTTTATTCTGCAGACCTTCTCAGCAATTCTGTCTGAGATACAGTAGATGTATAGGAGAAAATCTGCAGTAATTAATGTGCATTTCCTAAATAATAAAGAACAAACATGAGCCACTTTGTTCATGGATGACATATCCGCACACACATTTTTAGCTATCCGTGTCACGGCGGCAGACGCTGAATGCTAATTCAAAAATAAATAGAAAAGACAAAAATTAAAAGTTTGAGGGTTTATTTCCCTCCTTTCCCAGCCTGTTGTGGAAAGAGCTGGGTCTTTCAGTGCCTTGTGCCCCCTGGGAGAGGGATGAAGGTGGCTCTGGGAAGCACAGCATCATTTCCCTGGCTTCTGTCTCCTGGAGGTGCTGATCCTGAAGCTGCCTTGTACTGGAAGCCCCACAAATCCAGATGCATCTTGCAGTTGAACAAACTGAGGGAGCCACTCTCTGCCACTTCAGCCTCTCCAGCTTCTCAGTTTCATGGCCAACAGCAGCTGGGCAGGTTACAAAAGTTCCTCTCGGGCAGCAGTAGGGAATGTTTGTGGTCCCCTCCCTGCTTCTGGGCTCGTGCAAAACCCAAGGGCAGGGATAGACACAGAGAAAGTGTTTGTGGGGGCAGATCCTGCTCAGAGTTACCCCAGGGGTAAATCCTAAGTGGCTTCCCTGCAGCCAGGAGAGTCACTGGGTAGGCACAGCAGTGTAAAGGAGCTTGGGCTCAACCCATTACAGTTATTTATGTTCAGATTAACAGAGAGCTTTGTCTGCCAGCCACTGGAGTCTAGGAAAAAAACTTGGAGAAGGTGGCAGGCATGGAGTCGAGCTTGAGTACAAGTGATGCCTGTCAAAAATCACCAGAGGAGCACGTGTGTGTGTGTGTGTGTGTGTGTGTGTGTACCCATAGACATATATGGGCTAAGAGTCTGACTGCATGGCAGTTAATGTGAGCATTGCCACAGGCTTCATTGCACTCCCTATTTATACCCATATTTGCATCTGCTTTCTGGGTGATAGAGTAGGCTTTCTGGAAAAGGATACTCGTGTGCTATCAGTAATTATAAACAGAAATTAGCTTTGAATTTTCTCAGACATATATTCCACTAAAGCTCCATTCATTTAATCAGTTAAGAAGATGAGGGGCTGCAGCAGTGTCCTTAATTCCCAAATAACTTCGTCCTTATTTATTATAATCGTTTTATCTCAGACTTTGTCCTAGAGTCACAGGGCACTAAGAAGAAAATCGTAAAAGTGTTGGTAGGAGCCTAAGGACCTTTATAGAAAAAAACCAAACAAAACCCAAGCCTGATTTCCTAAATAGAAGAATAATTACCTTGGCTTTTCTAGCAGCAATATATTTTTTGGATCAGCCTGTCTTTTTTTTGTTGCCGTTGTTTTTTTCCCAGAATCACAATTACTGTACTGCTTTGAAACATGGCTTTTATTATGATTCCTCTGCAGCACAGTCACTGTACAGATAATACTGCTTGAGATTTTGCATCTTGTCATCTCTATTATGCAGAAACTTAAACTGCAGCCTAACCTGGCAGTCGGATGGTGAGCGAGCCACGCCGCAGGCTTGCGAGTGCTTTAATTCCCCTCATGATTTGCTTTTACCTGAGCAGCTGAATGTGTTTCTCTGCTCATGTTGTTATTGTCTGGACGAGAAAGTAAACTACATATCCCACCACCCACACTAGCTTTTCATGGCTTAATAGTATTTACCTTTAGTTGTTGTTGTTATTATTATTATTATTATTATTATTATTATTATTATTATATCCTCCAGATGCATCGGTCGTTATATTGCTGGTATCTGGTGGGGTGCCCCGGCTGGGACTCGCTGATGGGGTCACCCATGTCAGGGTGTGATGTATGGATTATGTTTACTGTGGAATGCTTTGTTTGTGAGCGAGGCTGTGGCAGTGGGCAGATGATGAATGAAGATACTCCGTGGTTTCATGCTCGTCCCTGTGGTTCCAAGTCTCCAATGCAATAAAGATCCTCTTGTGATATAGAGGGATTTATGTGCCTGTAGTGGACTTAGAGCTGAACTTGAAGGTGTGATAGTCCAGTGCTTTGTGGTATTTTTGGTGAAATTTTGGTTCATCCATGACCTGGATAAATGCTTGGAATTTGTTGTGAGAACCTTGGAGATGCGTGAACCATCCAGTTAAATAATTTGCCTGGCTGAAATACTGGTTTGTTTTTCATCTTTGGGCCTCCACGAGTCAGCTGGGTGATATTCATTGCCAAAACACAAATGGCCAAAGAGAATCACAGGATGGTTTGGGTTGGAAGGGACTTCAAAACTCATCGGGTTCCAACGCCCTGCCATTGGCAGGGTCACCTTCCACTAGCCCAGGTTGTTCAGAGCCTGGTTCAGTGTGGCCTTGAACACTTCCAGGGATGGTGAATGCGCGTGTGCTGTCAGGGACCCCAGTGATTAATGCCTTCAGAGTCTTCCTTGCCCTCCAAGATGCAAGTAAAGCATTAATTCTCTTAAAAGTCAGGTTTGCTGTAGTGCCTTTACACCTGGGCTGTGGAGGTTGGAGTCAGGGCATGGTAAGGATGGCCTTCACCCTTGGGGCAGCTGGCTTGTCACTATGGCAGAAGGATGCTCAGAGCTTCCCACTGTTCTCTCCCATAGGTCTCACTTTCCCTTTTTTCCCCCCCGTGCATCCATTTAAATGGACAACTGTGGTCTGTATGCAGGTTCTTCTTAGTTATTTTATCTCCTGAAAGACTCCAACAAGCTTTTACCCACCGAGTCTATAGAGAAAACGGCCAGGCAATTTTTGTTTCAATTTAGGCGTCTCTCCGGAGCGCTAGTTCCAGAGACTGATCAATAGGTTTTATTGTAGACCTCACTGTCTCTAAAAGCACCGTGACCTTATCCTGTCTAAAAATAGCATTTGCTCTTGCTGCCTGCAGAACCTTGACCTGTGACAACCCATTTGGAGCATAACTGACACGTGCAGTCAGCTGTGCATCCAAGACCCTTGCACGCCCCGGGAGAAAGCTCCCCGTGCTCCTTGTAGCCCTTGTTGAGAAGAAGGAGAGAGGGAGGGGTGTGGGGGTGGATGAGGTGCCCTACTCCCTCAGGAATCCCAAAGTGGATGAAGGCTGGTCTTTTCCAGGTCCTGAGCGAGCCCTGCCCATGGGCAGTGGGAAGCGAGCACCTCTAAGCATCCATCCTCTTCTTTTGGGAAGAGCCTTGCATGCAAACCCAAATACACATTCACTCCAGCACCTTGTGCTACATCCCTGGGTGAGTTCCTGAGCTTTGGGAAGTGCTGCTCTGGAAAGCACACTCTCCTTTGTTTCTAAGCTGCTCTTCCTACATTTGGACAAAAGAAGGTCACCTAAGCTACACCAGTTCCTGGTCAGTGGCTGTGTTTAAGGCAGTTCCCAAGGGCAGAGTGATGGGGGAGAGCTCAGCATGGATTTTGGTGACCTCCTGACACAGCTCAGGGGCTTGAAGTGGCCACCAGGTACTTCCTGCCTGTGGCAATGTCAGGCAGAGAAGAGCCCTGTTGCACACCTGCATCCTCCATCGGGAAGGGCTTGTTTGGTGTTTCCTGTGCAAGTGAAGGGATGTGGGAGAAGAGGAGCCTGCAGGGACCCTGGCACCCCTCCCTCCCTGCTGCTGTGGCCGGGCTGCCCAGCAAGGGTTAACCGTCCTCCCCGGTGAGCAAGGTCTGGTGCAGAGCCTCTGGGAGATGAAAAGGGAAGCAGCTATGATTGCAGAGCTGTAAAAGGTGGCATTTTGTTCTCCCCGCTAACAAAAGCCAGGACTGTTGTTGCCTCCGAGCTTGAAAGAGAGGTCACCGGTGGTATTAGTGCAGCTAATCACAGGAGAGGCCGGGTGGGCTCGGGCACTGCTGGCGGGGCTGGGACCGGCCAGCGCGGGCTGTTCCCAGGCACAGGTTCCTCTTTGGTTACACAAAATGTCCGCTCCCGCTCCCCTAATGCGCAGGCTATTATTAGCCGGTGTCACTCGGTTATCTGAGAGTGGCGCTTTTAGCTGCCATCTAAGTGCTTGACACTTGGGTTTACAGCAGATTAAATTAATTTTTAGGCCGGTTTGGCTTTACTGGGTGTAGACAAAGGGAGCAGCTGCCGTGGAAATGTAATCTGGCACTGGTGAGGGTGGACAGTCCTAGCTGGCCTTCCCCTCTGCCTGCGCTTGGGAGGGTCTCAACATGCAGGGGACAATTTTGGTACCTAAAACACCATCCCTTGGAGCATGGGCACCTGCATCCCCAGCTCAGTGCCGGGCCATGTCCCTATTAGTCAAAGCGTGTTGAGATGGAGAGCGTTTGGATGTGACCAGCTGGCAAGCGCAGGCACCAAACTGGTGCTTATCTTGTGTCTGTCCAAATGCTGTAGTGCAGAGCTCATGATAAATATTATTTACTTATTGATGAGTCTGTTGGTGCAATCCATTCCTTTTGCTCCTGGGCATGTTTTTGTCTTACTTATTTTTGGCTAAAAAGCAGCAGGCCTTCAAGAAGATTCCGCACAAGTTTTTTCTGCCCTAAAAGCAGATCAGGTCAAGAAATTAGTCAGAGATGGAACTGACTTAATTGCCAGTTGTTGCTGTGGGTGAGTGGCACAAGGGATGGTCATTTCAAGTGGAGGTGGTGGGGGGAAAGGAGTTTAAAACAGGCTCAGTGTCAGAGACCGAGTTCTTCTGAGCCAGCTCTGGATGAAAAAATCTGGTTGAAGACCTCTCCTCAAGGTCTTCAGCTGCTGCTTGAAGGGCATTCTTAGACATTGGATCTAATATCACTCTACCTTTAAAGTTAGATTGGGAGGGATCAAAGACACCTCTCAAGATCGAGACACAGCTGGCCCTGCTCCAAAACTGCTTCCTCAATAACCTTCCTCAAGAAGAGAAGGGTAGCGACAGGCCAGGAGTCGGCAAGGTTGTATGTGTCAGGAGATATTTTTCTCTTCAGACGGCTGATGAGGTTCCAGGGCGGCTGGTGCCTTGTGCTCCTGACATGAGGCATCAGACCGGTCATCGCCCCAAAAATCTGAGGGGGTGGGATTTGTGCGGCAGGGGAGCAAGGTTAACCCAGAGCTGCGGTGAGCAGCCACTCCGCACAGAAGTAGCAGTTGTTAAAAGAGGTAATGGCTGGATTAAAACTGAGCCCCTCTTAAATTCGTTGCTTTCTTCTCTTGTGGCTTTGGGGTCGACGACTGGTGTAAGCAAGTTCCATTTTCCCTGTGGTGCCTCAGCACTGAGTGGTGTGCAGCTCTGGCAGGCTGGCCTGCTTTGCCTTGAGTCCTGCACCCCGCTCATCACCGTTCTTCCCATTTATTTGCCTCCTGGCGTGGGAGAGTCTCTGCGGCTGTGGTTTGTGTGCAGGGTGCATTTCAGGGGAGCATGCACAGGTGCTGCATGGGCGTCTCTGGAAGGAGGTATGGTATGGGCTCGGAGGCTCCAGAGCCAAGGTTTTCATGGTAAAGGGCAAAGCAGAAACACCTCTGGGGTTTCTCTGCCCAGCCTGGCTTTTGGGTTTGATCCATATGAGACTGATGATCACATAAAATTCTCCACCTTTCCAAATGAGGTCAGGGCAGTGGTGGGAGAAGGTGCAGAGCCGTGGTGAGGGTGCTGTGCAAGCCTTGGCGTAGGAGGCTGGTTCCCCCTTGCAACCCTTGGCAAGTTGAAGACCTCCTTGAGCAGCCCGCAGGCACATGCAGCGAGTCCGGCCAAGTTTTGGTCCTGGCACTTTCCCTCATTCCCTGGGGAACTTCGGGAGAGTCACAAATAATTCACCTTGGTGTGGTGCAGGGGGAGGATTCTGTTTCGATTTCAGCATGTTGGTGCTGTATTCACCTGAAACCTGTTCACCTTTTCTGGGTGGGTAAAATAATTTGCTTGGAAAGTGTGATTGGGTGAATTTTGGTACAGCTTTGGCTGCCAAAAAAAAAAAAAAAAGAAGAAATCTGGAAAACTTTTGGTCACTGAACCGAAATCTAAAAGACTTTTATTTCATTTCCATTCTGGTTTTCCCTCTGAATTTTCTGTTTGGAAATCAAATGGAAAATCTGGTTTGTGTCCTGCACTAATTAGGAAAATGGAGCTCCTATGAAGGGGATTAAGTTTAAGTTATTAATGACTCCACAGCGATTTGACAGCCTTCATTGAAAGAGAGTTATCTGCTCATCTTGTCTTGTTTAGAGTTTTGTTTAGTGTTGTGGCAAGGTGGAGGTTTCATAGGGATTTCTGGGCACATCTGTAGGTACACTTCACCTATATGCTTTGCCAGTAAAAGTTGTGCAACGAGTGGATAATGTGTTTTAATCATCCCAACAGACCAGCCAGCGGTAGCATTGCTTTGAAATGAGTGTTGCCGTGATGGAAAGCCCTCCTTGTCCGTGGTGTTTTGGGAGTTAGGAGGCGGATTTTATGGAGTGCTGACTGTGCTGCTTTCCATCTTGATGGGGATGTCCATCTTGATGGGTGTTGGCCTGGCCTTGGGGAAGGTGGTGGCTGCTGCTCTTGCTAAGAAGCTCTTGGAAACCTGGTTTTCCTTTCCATAACTCTCAGATTTAAATTAGTTGTTGGGGCTGCAGTATGTCAACCCAGTCAAATTCGAATCATGTTTGCATAATTCACACCTCACGTCTGATGGGAGAAAAAGTGTTTCCTTAAATTAACAAAAGCCTGTAATTATTTTCTTCTACATGTTGAAATCGGAGAGAAAGGCGTCTCCTTGAATTTTATGCTTTCTATAATTTGTTTTTGCTGTTGTTTCAGAATAATTTAGTCATGTATTTATTAGGAACTGGCAGCATCTGCTAATTTTCAGAGCCATCACAATGATGGCAACATAAAAACTTGAGGCCAGAAGTGGGGCCAACACCTTATTTGCAAGCAGTCGCATTTATTTTGGTGCTAACGCTGCTCTGTTAGCAGAGGAATATGGTGTTCAGCATAATAAAGAGTATGAAAATTTGGCCCTGAGCAATCACTTCTGCTGTGTTGGGGTCAGATTGCGGAGCCTTTACTCATCATGGTAAGTATTTATTAACCTTCAGAGAACAATGGCTGTAATGAGATTACCTGGGTAAGTGCTTATCCAGTCGGGAAGGAAGTTTTGGAGCCTGGGCCCGGTGGTATTTTAAGAGAGATAAGGATAAGGAGGGCTCTTTGCTCTGCAGGTCGCTTTCCTACCTGTGCCTGCCAGGGCTGGAGGGCAGCCTGGACTGGCCAGGAGTTAATGCCTTTTGAAGTGGTGGTTTCACTCTGTGTTGTCTTTCCCGGATTAGCCGTGCTGAGAGGGAGAAAAAGCAGGAAAAAAGTCAGGGTTTGAGTGACGTGAACAAAGTAATTGACTATCAGTATCAAGAATTACTGCACAGCCATGCAGGGGACAAGTCAGAACATACCTTGACAAAACCCTGCAACAAAGGGCTGCTCAAACACACCCTTCAGTCTCAGGAGCTGTAAATTGAGCTTCAATTCCAGGAAAATACTTTTAGGCTTTGTGTACGTTTTTGTATCTGCTTGTGGCGCTTCAGTGCCACTCAGGAGGTGACTGAAGTCCCCAAAAAGAAGTAGCGAGCACCGTGCTCAGCCAAGCACCAAGATCAGTTGTTCGTGTTGGTTCATGGCAGAGTGGCTTTAGTCTTCACAAAGCTTGTGGGATTTCTCTGATTCCCACCTTGTTTTCCCATCTGGCTCTGTGTACTTCTCAAAAAAATTTGGGGAGGTGCAACAGCTCCTCAGTCATATTTTAGTCGCTGTTTTTCTTGCAAGGGAGAAACAAAGAGGGGGACCCTGTACCCTGCTGTGTGAGCACAGTGATCGTTCCGTGAGCGGCTCCACACCCATTTCTTCCTACAGGTTAGAGACACATTTTTGGCACCGGACATGGTAAGCGTTCCAACATGTTTTTAATCTGCGGCTCTCACGTCTTTAAAGGTCTGGTGTCGTGGCTCTGGTTGCGTGCACGTATCTCAAGGTGTCTGAGTAGTGCAAAATGTGGGTAAAATCCCGTGACATGAATTTAATCTGTTGGTAGGAGTTTGCTCTGTTTGTTCTGCCTGTCCTGCAGTGACACCTGCTATGTCCTCAGCTTTTTGCCTGTGACATGAGATGACTCCTCTGGATTTCCTGGTGTCTGGCAGAAGACTAGTGACAGTACACTGTTGATACTTTCTGCATTTTTTCCTAAATGCTGAAACCTGTCACCTGCTTTAGCTGGGCATGCAAAGTGAAAAGTTGGATTGTTCATTTTCTACCCAGCGTGCACCTCGGTGTTGAAACACAGTGCCAAAATTGTGGAATTCTGTTGAATTGGGTTTTTGATCAGACTCCGGATTCTGATTCAATTCCTTCCCCATTTGCCTGAAATGCAGGCTGTGCCAGTTGATTTTCGCCCTTCTTCTCTGAATGGCATTGCCACAGTCTGAACTCAACCCGCCTCGTGATTTCTCAGATGCTTTTTCTTAGAGGCAGAGCCGCAGGAGCAAATGTCTGGGGAGGACCTTCCAGGTCACTGGGTACGGTCTGTGGCCTTCGACATCCAGAGGTGCTGAAATGGCTTCATGTGGCCTCGTTTTGTGTTTTACTCAAACACGCTGAGATGAGAACAGTGCCCGGGGTGGAGCGGCGGGCGAGGAGGAGGGAAGAGGAGATGGATGATCCCTCTCTTGTTGTGGGAAGATTCAGCAGTTGCCCTTGGTCCTTTCACCTCCGCGGGGCCACGTAAGGGTTACAGCATTTGAGACGTTTCCCAAAGTGTCAGTGTTCAGAGCACCATTAGGAAAAGCTGAGATGAATGACCAAAATGTAGGGGCAAAACAAATTAGGCAGTTCAAAAGCTGCAAACAAGTCATTTGTGGGGAATAACGAAGGCTTGCGGTTGTGAGGCCGTCCCTTCTCCAGCCCATTGCCACCGTGTTTATAAATCAGGGGAACAAAATAGGAGCCCTTGTTAGGCTCGGGTGACATTAAGGGTGCATTTAGCTACAGAGTGTAACACTGGCTGCTGTGAAATCAGATGGATGCTCAAGCTATGCTGCAGCCTGTGTGGAGATGACAGCAAGGCTGTGCCTTTGGGACTGGGTCAGGCCTGGGTATCGCGTTTCCTGTTCCGCAGAGAGGGCTCCATAGGTCCAAGCCAGATTTTTCCCCATTTGTGGCTCTAGTTGTGCCTCTTGAGACATTGCTCTAGCCTCTCCCTGCCTAATATTCACTGACCTCTGCTCCCTCAGGGATAGACCCGACACGTCCCCTTTAGGCAGTGGTGCCTCCTGTTCCCTGTAACTCCATCTGCAGGGTCCCTGGACATGCTGAAACCCTCCTGGTTATCCTTGCACACCAGGAAACCTGACTGGCTGGTGTAGGTGCTCCTAAGTGAGCAGTATTATATTACCCCACATAAATGTCACATTAACGGAGCATTATAACCAAAAGATGCTCGTAGATCACTCTAAACCATTTTAGGCATCTGTTATACTTCTGTCATCTGCTCTTCACCCATTTGTTTGTGTTTGGGATGGGAAGGATGCTGCCAGGAGAGCCTGGAGAGGACCTGGGGGGAGGTGGGGCTGGAATGATGAGCGGCCCCACCTTTTGTTTGGGAGCTAAGCCAGGGTGAAGCCCAGCTCCACCAGACTGTGTTGGCCATGCTGGAAGAGGCGTCACAGGCTGTGGCTTGGCTTCGAAGGGGTGTTGATAGAAAGTGCTGACTTATCTGAGCTGGCTCAACGCCTCCTGAAAGTCCGGTGTAGGCACGGGGGGAGCCTGAGCTCGGCGCAGCCGAAAGCTCACGGTGCCTCGTCTGTGACGGCTTTCTAGATCACACCATGTAACACAGCCCAACAAAGGGCTTTTAAATCCTAGTCAAGAAGACAGACAATAGAAGGTCAGAGTTTAAAAGAGAAAGTGTGCCTCAGACTGATGTAATTCCCCTTCTCCCCCCTTTTCTTAGTGTGAATCCTTTGATATTTGAGCAGGGAAATCCTCTTTATCGGGAAACTCCACCTCCTCTTATCTCATACTCCCTAGAAAATACTATGTGCTCTCCTGCCTTTCAGCCTCCCAACCCAGTTTGTGGTGGGAACCTCCCTGCGTGGGCAACGCTGCCCTCCCATCCTTTTCACCAGGTGTGCACAGCAAGGCTTGGGGATCCACACCAGGATTTGCTGTAAGTGAACACCCTCTGGCTAATGATTCTTGTGGGGATCCATGCTTGCCTGTCCTGGTCAGGATCCTGGGAGCATACGGGGTCTGCAGATGAGGCAACCTCAACCTGTCGTGACACTGCCCTCGCAGCAATCAGCTGGCAAGGCTTAGGTGGTGAAGCCTACCCATGTTTACCTTCCAGCCCAGCAAATAAAGGTCTCCCTCACCTTCTTGTACTGTGGAGCAATCTTTTTCAAAACAGATAGAAAACTGACCATGTTGGGTCAGAGCAGAGATCTGGTGTCCTCTTTCTGGCCTGTACAGAGTGGGAGCCCTTGGAAGCAGCAGAAGACACAAAGCAGGTGCAGGGAATTTCCTATTCCCTGCTGTGCTCTCTTGTCTTTCCTCTCTGGCATTGTGGGCTGGGCTGGAGCATCCCCACTCTTCCCTCAAGGTTTTGCCCAGCCCTTCTGGTTACTTGAATGCATTTTGCCTGAACTAGGACTTGGGAGGTTGCATTACGTTGCTGATTGCATCAGATAAGTCGTGTTTCTTAACCTCCTTGCGATGGGCTCGAGTCAGTCTTGTTAGCACTCTTAATTTGCTCTAACAAACAGCTGCAAAGCTGGAGAAGGGAAACGTCCCCGTGTGTGCACTCAAAGCCGCTGGGGATCTCGGCGGGGCTGCCGCAGCTTTGGAGACCAGAGAGCTTCTGTCCCTCTCCTGCCCTGTGGAAAATCAGATCGTGGCTCTGACCTGAGCTGTTGGTAATCAGAGGACCGGGCTCTTCTTTCACACAAGCAGCTTTTCACCTGCTGTGACTCTGAGGATGTCAGTAGCTGTATTCTCAATGTGTGCTCATGTGAGGCAGGCAAAGGTGCCCAGCACGTCTTTGTGTGTGGAGGACACCAGGTTCCTGTCCTGATGTCCAGCTGGTGTCAGCGGCTGCTGGGGTGGTACCTGAGGAGTTTTGTTCTTTCCACATCCAGAAGAGCCAGTGAATCACCTGTAGTCACACCTAGGACAACCCCTGAGGTGTAAATCAGATGGGACCAGCAGCTGTTCTAATCCTGAAGACTAATCCCTGAAGCCATTGGCCCAGGATTGGCCACTTAATTTGGCCTCCTTAAGACATTAAAAGTGGCTTTTCCAGTACGTTGGATTTTGGTGTTCACGTTGCTCTCTCTCCTCCCATTCGCTCTAAAACACACAGGGCCGGGGCAAGAATTCACAGGACTTCTCAGCAACATTTTACAATCGTCCCGGTATACTGTGCTCCTGCACTTCCAATTTCTTATAGTCTGGAAAAGAGCTTGGCTGCAAGAAGGCTGTGTCTGTGAAATGGTGCAGAGTGGAAGGAAATGGTGTCAGTAACTGTGCAGCTGATGTAGATTGTAATTCTTGCAGCCTTCAGTTCCAACCCAGATTAGCACTCCCTTAGTTTAAAATAACAAAAAGGGAACTGTCAAAATCAGAGCAAAAATGTTGGCATGATGAAACACGTTAACAGGTAGCCATTAGCACTTTATGTCTGCATGAATAGTGGCTCTAAGTGTTTTTTATTGGTAACAAAGCAGGGAGGATGGGCAGAAAATGGCATTTGTTTTCAAACTGGCTTGTTGCTTTAGTTGCAGTTTTTTATTGTCCTGTCTTTGTGGTCAGGGTGTGCTCTGGGCTGGGGAGGTGGCCTTGGGACACAGCTGGATTTCAAGTTTTTTGCCAGAGAAGGACGAAAGGACCAGATAGTCCTTTAGACAAGACCTGTTGTTCTTATTTTGCTCTTACAATGTGTTTGAGATACGCAGCTCTGGAAGAAGAGTGAGGGGATAACTGTGGTGTGGACTGACACCTGACTGTAACATCCAGGGCTGGTCGGTCCAGGCGTGTGAGATGTTCCCACTGCTGAACCACGGAAAAGTCGCCACACTGAGAGCAGCTCTGGGTTGTGCTGGTGCTTTGCTGGTTGACATTTGACTGATCATTCATGGTCATTCCCAGGCACCAGCATCCAGACATTGCTTAAGGGAATGGCAGACATTTATTGGAAGAACTAAAACAAGAAAAAAGAAAAAATAGGAAAGAAAAAAAAAGGGGAGTCTGTGTAGACACTGGGAGTATTTGCCCCAGAAATTAAGGTAAATCCTTCTGGGTTTTTTGACAGTGTTGAGGGCTATGCAGGAGAGGCTGTTGGCTCCATCCCACCAAGCAGCAGCATGTGCCAGCTCCGATGGCTGGAAGTGACTTCAGCTCTCTGGTCTTCCTGACTCACCCTGAGACCCATCACAGCCCTGCTTGTCTCTGTTTCCACCCTCTGACCATCCAGTTGGTGTTTCCTGGTGCGTGGAGCTCTCTGGCTTCCAGCTTCTGTCAATGTGGAGCTCCTTGAGAAAAAAAAGATAAAAGATTAAAAAAAAAAGATGCATGCTCTCACCATCTCCTATGGACCCTTCCTGTTGCATCCCTTGAGAAACGTGCCTTGTGAATGTGTGTCTCTGCAACTGGCAGCCCTCATTGTTAGTGGCCGTGTCAGCCCCTGCCTTGTTGCTGACTGCAGGGCTGAGTCTCTGTGTCTCACTGCTGGCAAGGATCTGGCCCTGGGCAGAGCCTCTCTTGCACCCGCTTCTCTCTGCTGCTCTTGGGCCCGTGTGTCGATGAACACGAGTCGCCTCCTGTTGTTTATTTATACAAGATTTTTTGGGGAGACAGCCTGATGGCAGTCTGTGTCTTAGGCTGCTCCTCCATGGGTGAGCTTAGTAGTTGCTCAACTACTTTTGCTGTTGATTTTGGGTTTCTTGTGAGGTTTTGCTCATGAGTGCATGTATGGGCTCGGGTTCTGCTGTGGGGAGAGACATTGGTGCTCCCTGTGTAGCCTGAAAGCCTTGAAAATCTCAGCCCTGGGTGCAAAATGTGCCTTTTGAGTATCAACACTTCCTTCCTTCCTTCCTTCCTTCCTTCCTTCCTTCCTTCCTTCCTTCCTTCCTTCCCAGAGAAAACAGAATAGTGCTGGCAGTTGTAGCACGGTGCCTTGTTCTTTTCTTACGGGAGCTCTGGATTAATGGCAAAAACATGGTCTGGATGCTGCTCTGCAGCCTTCAAAGAATCTGTTTGTTTGTTTGGGAAGCGAGGACGCTTCCCACCTTTCTGCCATATGTTCTTGGATTCTTGCAAGACGGTAGCAGGGTTTGCACCTGGACAGCTGAAGGCCATGGGTGGCTCTGTGGGACCCACACTGCCCTCCCTCCCACGCGAGCTAAAACAGTGTTTTCCTCCCGCTGAACCTTACAAGGTTTTCCTCCATATGCACTTCAGTAGGTTTTAACTTTTTTGTCTTGAATCCAAGCAGCTTTAATCAACATAAACGCTTGCGGTGGGNGCTTGCCATCGCTTGGGGTTTGGGCCCTGTCCCAGCTGTTGGGAACCTTTGCGAGTGCCCCTTTCCGTGGGGAATTACCTGGTTAGGAGGATGCGTGGCCTGATCCAGAATGATGGGATCAGGAAACAACAGCCCCTTTGAGTCTCGATGGGGAGATAAGGGGTGAGTCCTGATGGGGAGATAAGGGGTGAGTCCCGATGGAGAGATAAGGGGTGAGCTGGCTCTTGGCAGGAGGGCAGAGAGTCCTGTGTAAGCCAGCGTGGAGAAAGCGTTTGTCCAGCTGAAACCAAGTCCTTGTGGTCATGCACTGAGTAATTTCCCAAGTTCGCCAGCTGCTGTGCTGGATTGTACCTGTGCGTTCTGGCTGTGGGTTGCCTTCCCTGTCCAGGGAGCTGCTAAACAGCCCTGGAAGGGCAGCTCAGGGGAAGCTCCACTGAAGAGCAGAAGCTGTGAATGAACCACGCTCTCCAGCCCGGATGAGGATTTAATCCTCAGCGTAAACATGTACAAATAACGTTTTGTCAGGAGAGGGAAAGGGAAAATTCCTTTGGTTTGACGGTGCCCAAGAATAGCAGGCTTGGTTGGGAGAGGATGGGAGGAACTGCTCTGGCACTCTCTGGTTTTCCTTACACCGCTGCCTTTTGCATGCACCCATTTCCAAGCAAAATGCTAAAATCATGGCATTTCTAGTGGGGCTGGGCTTTCTGCAGATCTCTTCTAGGATCCCAAGAGCTGAGCGAGGTTTCAAAAGCCAAAAATAATATAAATAAAAAGGAGCAGGAGGTCATAGGTGGATTTTTATCGGGGCTGTGGGATAGATAAGGGGTAACGAGAGGAGTCACAGCTTGTGCAACATTCTTGTGCCACAGTGGGCGATCTCCTTTTGGGTCCCTTCGTGCTGGGAGGGATGGAGGAGGAAGAGGGGGGATATGCAAGACCTAAACACCCAGGCAGTGGGAAGTGTTTGGAATTAGGCTGGTGGCGAGCAGGCCCCTGGCATTTCTCAAGCTTTTGTATTGCATACAAGCCAGGAAAAACGCTTCAGGCTCAGCACAGGGATCTTTCCATCTGTTTTGTGCGCACACTTGTGTGTGGGAACTTGAAGCCTCTCCTCCCTGGTGCTTATCTGGGTTGGGATGGTCAACTGAGGTGTGGGTTTTTTCCCTTTGGTTGTGAAGGGTTGATGTGTGCATTCAGCCCCTTGCTAAAGCACAAATAACATTGAAATGTGGCTTCTCAAGTCGAGGTGCCTCCAGTGAATCTGGCATTTTGGGCAGTCAGTTCATGGCTGGTGTTTTGGCAAGAGCTCCCGTTTCTTCTCCATCTTTCAGATCAAAGGAGGGTTCCCTGTGTGTCTTGATGGACCTCCTTGGTGGGGTTTGGCCTCATGGGCCAGGTTCTGCTGAAAAAACACAGCACAAAGTGACTGCTGGACAGGCTTTGATGCACATACTAAAATATTTAACTGTGTTAATAGCATTTGTTTTCTTTCCCTCTTACTTTCCCCCCCAGTCTATAAAGTGATGATTCTTTAAGGGCCTGAAAGGCATTTGAACATGGGGTGGCTTTTTGTCCCCTCCTTTGGTAACTTGTGACTGTCTTAAAAAGCTCTTATCAGTGAAGTGGGGTTTTCCCATCTTCTCTCTTTTTAGCTGAAAATAAGTGATTTATATTTTTTCATCTTACAGAAGCTCACCTCTGGCTTAAGACTTAAGTAGGGAGAGTTTGTGCTGCAAAAAAAAAAAAAATATAGTCCAAATCAGAGGATTTCAATGAAAGTCACAACATAAAACTGAAGTTAGAGTGGCCTCCACCAGGTGATTACCATAATGCTGAGTGCTTATTGCTGGGCTCAAGGTTTCTAAAGGCTTGGGAATGATTCCAGCTTGTTTGGGCTTGGGAACAAAACCTCTCCGTGATGCTGCAGCCGGGGTGGAAGGGATCCAGGGAGCGTTGGGAAGCGGCGCAGCACCATCCCCGTGCTGAAGGCTTGTTTTAATGACTAAAGCTAACAGATCATCCCATGGTGTTGCAGTAGGAATGTTTGCAGATTGAGTTCAAAACGCTTATTTAAAAATAATCAGTCATGGCCTGAAAGCTGACTTATTTTAGGAAGGAGACCGAGAGGTAGGACTGCTGTATTAAGGATGTTGAAGTGGTACGTTTTGGGATCAGATTGCAGTCTTTTTGGGTTGGAGGGCGTCTTCTTCAGCCCGGATTCTGCTCCGTCCTTGCAAACAAAACTAAAGTTGGTTTTGTCTCAGTTTTTGTCTCAGGTGACAGAGTTGGTGTGGTAGAGGACAGCTGCAAACACTCTTTTTTGGGGTTTATGTGGCCTAAGCCATGAGAGTTGAGCACAGGAGTAGATAAAGAAGCTCTGCTGATGGTCTTCTGTTACATTTGCAGTGCTGTTTTTTAAGATCTTTTTTCCCCCGAGTCTTTGAGAGTAGGCCACTTAAAGGACTCACAGAGCTGTATTTTCTTTACAGTAATGAGGCATCATGACATACCAGTTGTGGGAAATCTGATAGACTTGGGAGACCCTAGGAGGGTAGAAAATTACTTAATTTACTTTGTGTGCAATAGTCTTAATTTTCAACTATTTGAACAACTGATTGCTGGGGCAATCATCAGATCTTCAGAGTTAAGATGTTTCCTGCTGGAGCTGAGCATTAGCTAAATCAGCGATGGTAAAGCGCAGCGATTGCACACGTCCATCTGAGGGTGAGGAGGAGAAATTAAATCCCTGAAGCCGAGCTCCAATGCTTTCTTCTTTTGTGGGAAGGGTGAGGCAGGTGAGGCTCACCTGGTCCGGTGGTTAGTTACCCGGCTGGGGAGCTGGGGCTGCGTGGCTTTGGCGGTGGCTCTGGTTGGCTCCGGCGGCGGCTCCGGCAGGAAGGAGCTGGGTCTGGTTTCCTTCTGAGCTCTCTACTCAGTGATTCCCCTGGTATTTGCTCATTGTGAGTAAGGGTGATAAAATCTAGTGGTGGAATTACATTATGTCTTGGGTGCTTTCTTTCCAAATTAGTAGTAATCCTACGTGTCTTTGACCCATTTCACGGAGACAGGGCTGGATTCTGCTGCCTGTTTTCCGTGAGCAGCTGGCTGAAGCAAGCAGACCTTGAGTAAAGGGATTAGAAACAGGCCCTTCACTTGGGTGAGGTGTTGCAGTCCTTGTGCTGTGGAGAGTCCTTTCTTAAACGAGTTTTCCCCAGAAACCTTGCATGGGTACCTGCTCCTAAAGAGACTGGGTATGGGAATAGCAGCAGTGGAAGTGCAGAGCGAGGCACCCAGGGTGATGGAACCCATTTCATTCACCAAGATCGAGCTCTTGTACTGGAGCAAAAAGGGCAGAGGACTTTTCATTTGGAAAACTCTACGCCACTGAAAAAAAGTGCTTGAAATTGTTCAGAAAGGCAAATAGGCATGGATGTTCAGAGACCTTCTCCTGCCTTCCCGTGCCAGCAGAGAATGAAAAATTCAGTGTGAAAGTATTTTCTTATTAAAAGAACCCCGAACTGGACTGTAAAATGCAATACTGATTTCTGAAGGCTGAGAGCTGCATGAGTGAGAATATTTAATTACAGTGGCAAAGTACAAACATTTCCTAGCGAGCATTCATTGTGTTAATAATAATTAATTAATTCCTTGGCTAAAACATACATCCTGCTCCTGTTCTTTTTTAGTGGGCCGGGAATCCGATCCCACTTTTTATTTTGCTGACAACCTCCCAGCAAGTAGGGAGGGTAGAGGCTGGAGACTATTTATATAAACAGAGGCTTTATGTTTCGCCGTGTGGATGGCGATGCTGGGGTTGCACGGTTTTGGTTTAGCAGAGGAGGCGAGGACTCGAAGCCGATCAGCTGATGCAGGGGGCCCGAGTATCTGACTGCTCCAGCGATAAGTGTCTGTACAAATATTTATACAATCCCGATAGGCTTTGGAATTGCATTATTACAGCACAAAAAGCTGTCAGATTTCCGGGCTTTCCGAGCCGTGCTTCTTACAAGGCTCGCGTTCGTTTTGCCAGCGGACACGGGCGAGCTCCGCTCCCGCTCGGAGCCGGCTGGACCCGCGCCACGGCCCCGCCGGGAGCGGGGTCGGTGCTGAGCCCCTGCAGCACCCAGCCCTAGCTGATAAGCCCCGTGAGAGCCTGGCTCTGTTAGTTCAGGCTTAGCACTGAATTCGTGCAATTATGTGGCACAGGGCTGACTCAGAGCGGCCACGAAGTGAGACTGTGGGCTGAAGAAGCTCAGAGCAAAGGGTGATGGAGGGGCAACCCCTGCATCTGAGAGACGCATTTCTGTGCTGGGCTGCAAACTCGCACCTTACCCTGGAATGCTGCTCCTCCCCGGGGTCACTCACAGAGAGGGTCTGATTCCAAGTCTGCAGCTAATGGTTGGAGGCTTCCTACTGACACAAACGTCCCATCAGGCCCCATATAGGAAAATGAGAATTGTCACACAGAAGGAGAGGTTAAGAGATTTTGGTGGCTTATGTGCAGAGCCAGATGTAGATGGATTTGGATTGGTGTAGAGGAAAACACACCTTGTGCTTTTTCTGCTGGAAGTTAGTCCAAATATCCACATAGGTAGATATCCAGGCATTGTTGATGGTTTGATGGTGATTCTCACTAGATCTGTGTTTTTTCTTAAAGCTTTCTTGGAGCCATGGGATTACAGGATCCTACTGATGCTCTGGAATAGAATTTGACAACGGGACTTCAGTTCCACTTCAGATCGGATATATGCAGGCAGGGTTCACACTGCTTGCTGCCATGAGGCCAAAGGGATTATTCCAGATCTACAAAACCAACAAGAGTTTGAGTCAGTGGTAGGGAAAGCTGAAGGCTTCACCAAAGTGATGGGAATAAATCGAGTGCTGTCAGTGGGAAGCAGTGGCTGTGCTGGAGCAGCATTGGAATACATCAGTAGCTGCCCCAGCCCTGGCAGAGAAAGCCCTGTGTTTTCACATGCTGATAGTGATTGCCTGTCCTGTTCCACTTATTTGTAAGATTAGGAGTTTGGAAAATATTTGCAAGGTTGTGAAACCACAGTCTGGGGTTGCTGAGGGCCTCCTGGTGTCCTTCAGCGTCACAGTTTGGGATAGCCTTGGTTTTTAGGGACAAGTGTGTGTCTTCAAACAGCTCTTAGTGTCTCTCCAGAGCTTTCAAAGGAGTGGGCTCTTTACTTCCAGTGCAGCATTTGTTTGTTTTTAGGGCATGTTTTTCCCCAAGGAAAGAAGAGTAGCAATCCCATGATCAAAGAAACAAAGCAAATTGCTGCGGAATTTCTGCTTAACAGTATTTGAATACAAAAAAAAGAGTAGTATATAATTTTAGTATATAATTTACAAATGAGTCATGTGTGCCTCAGCTCTGGCCTCCTGGAGCCGTGTCAGAGCAGTGTGAGGTTCAGCAGCCTGTGTCAGCCCATCTCCTGGCATGTGGTGCTGTACAGGGAGAGCAGAGCCGTGAGGCTGCTCCATCCACATCCCTGGCTATGGTGAGCCCCTCTGCTGCTGCAGCACTCTGGCTTGGACAGGTGAGCTGCATGCAGGGGAAGGATCAAAAGACTTGGGGAGGGAAAAATCACCTCCTGATGCTCGTGGTAAGGAATAAAGCCAGGTTTTCCATGGTGGCTGGTTAATTTGCTGGGACCGCCCTGCTCCTGCAGTTCCCAGTGCTGCAGCATCCCTGCTTGGCCAGTATCACTGGACAGACCCTGCCCAGCACAGCAGTGTGGTTAGCCAGATAACATGGGCATTAACCTTGTTTCTCTGCCCCTGTTCTAACAGGAATAGCCCCATTGCTGAAATGGTGCCTGCAAACCTTGAGTCTGAGTCATCTCATTTGGCCATTGGATTGCTGCTGAGCCCGGCTGCAGGGGGTGGGATGGGGTAGACCCCTCCCTCCATGCAGTTATTTGTGCTTGTGGGGCAGTGCTGTGCTCAGAGAGGCTTTATCAGGATAAGAACAACTAGGGCTGGTTTTCTGAAAGTAGTAGGGTTGTGCTTAAAAATGCCTGTCGGGCTTGGAAGGGCTGCATGTGTTTCCCTGGCAGCCTCTCCTTTAGTTTCCAGAGGGACGAGATGTGCTCTGCCACTGCAGCATCCCAACTTGAGAGGAGGCAGATGGAAACAGTAAGTGCTCAGGGCAGCTTTGAGGCAGCATTATTAATGTCACAACCCCAAAAAGAAGTCTGTGTGGTGTATTGCTCGATGTATAGTGTAGCTGGGCATTCTGTTTGGTGTCTCAGAGGCAGCATAGCTGGAGCAGGCCGGATTTGTAGCGGTCACCTGTCCCCCTTGCTGTTTTCTCCAGTGTCAGTAGCTCTCTGGATGGACACAGTGGCATGGGACATCCTCACTGTGAGTCCAGAAGTGGTGCCTGCAGCGACACACCACTTTGGAGGGCTGTTAAAAGCTCAGCTTTAGAGGAGATAGGAATTTTCTGCAAGGAAGTGCAGAATTGCTTCAAACAGCTTAAAAATGTGGGATGTGCAGTGGAAGGCACATGGACTGCAGCTGTTTGTGACCTGATCGGATCCTGATCCCCCACATGTCCTACTGAAGGGGGCAAGGAGCTGCAGGTGCTGCTGGAGCTGCATCAAGGGGACAGATGGCTTCCATGGCTCCCATTTTGGTGTCATCCAAGGCCGTGGAAGCTCAGCGGTGGTGGGATCTCTGTAGAGCTGAGAGCTCAAGCAGCAGCAAAACTGGCAGATACACAGGGTCCAGAGGGGCCCATCCTAACCCAAAAACAAGGGACCCGCAGTTTGCCACCGGATTGGGACTGTAACTTTGGCACTCTCTAAACAGTACCAAAGTCAGCCCCTCAGTTCTATGGCTGCTCCCTGCAGACTCTGACCCATAGACAGCATCTTACAGCACCTGCACCTGCACTTCTGCGGGGCAGAAATCAAAGCTGTGTGCACCTGCTTGCAAACATCCAGGTACTGACTAAAAACTGCGAGCAGCCTCGGCGCCGAAATGGCAAATCTGCTTTGGAAAATGGCCTTTAATCACAGCAAAAGCTTTTCTTCTGCTTAGGTGGTGACTGGAGCACAGGTGCAGGGGGAAGGACTGGAGCTCCCTCGGTTGGTTTCTCAGTCTCTGCCTGGTGCAGGGGGTGTTGAGGTGCGCTCTGCGGACAGCTCGGTGATGAGCGATCTGGGACGTGCCATTCAAGGGCTGATTATTAAGACTTTGTGAGGATTTGTAATGTATCTATCTTCACTCTGAGCATCTTCTAGCAGTGACACGCGCCCGAGTGGACAGACAGACAGGTGGTGGGATGCTGCCCCACAAAAGCCTACGGGGAGCCCGCAGCAAACCTTGCTGGCCGCACACCCAGCTGCTGCCCCACGCGTTGCCTCAGCGGGCAGATGTCGGCGTTGCTCAACGCCAGCAGGACCCGAGTGTCTGTTTATTAACGGATAAGATGGTCGGGCCGGCACGCGGCTCCCGAGCCGGCCTGTGCAACTCCTGTGGTTTCCAACCGTACTTATCGAGGGAGGGGGCTGCCTGCCCAGCGAGGGTGTTTCCTCTAATCAGTATTTTCACATGCCAATGGCAGGCAGATGTGCAGGGGGCAAAGGCTCAGCCATGTCTCAACAGCTGCTCAGGGGAAGGAGTCACCTAAGGCAAGGCTGGGGAGGTGGGAAGAAACACTGCTCAGAATAAGTAAATATTCCCCGATACGGGGTAACACAAGGGGAATTCACACACACACCCTTGGCCATGAGTTTTCACCGTCCCACCTAGAAGCAATCAACTCCTTGCAGTATTGCCTAGCAATAAGTTCAGTTCCAGAAACCCTTCTCCAAGACCCCTTAGGAGGCTTCTCCTATTGTGTGCCCTGTGTCCCCGAGCCGCCGCGGACAGCGCGCGGGGGTGTTGCGGGCTCAATTTAACGGCATCTCCCCCGCTTATCAGACTATATAATAAACATGGCTTTTAGGGGGGACTTTTTGGGGAGGGGTGCGAGGCAGGCGGTGAATGGAGAGGCCAGACACCATTGTCTGGCAAGAATGTGAGTCGCCCTGGGCTCGCCTTCCAAATTGTCCCAGCATCAATCCCCCCTCCTTTGCGGGATTTCCTTCTCCAGCCGGGGTTTTGTTTCGGAACAAGCGTTGGTCAAACAAGCTTTTGTTTGCGGTCAGTTGCTTGGCACACATACACCACTTCTGGTGGGGGACAATGAGGAAGCTGTTTCGGGGGCAGCTGCGGTGGGACTGAAAGGGAATACTGATGGAAAAAAGGGCGCGGGGAGGAAATAGCTGGGTGGAAATTAATTGGGAGGATCTTATGAAGTCTGGGTGCTCTGCAGCAGTTGGGAGAGTGGCGGGGAGTCCTTCGATCTTGCTGCCTCATCCCGCTCACTGCCTCGTGCTGGTTTATGTGACTTCTTCCCCCCAGGATACCCCAGCTCAGAGCAGAAAGTTGGACAAAATATTTGTGACTATGCATTTGAAAAGCTTTCTTTCAGGAAGAAGTAAACTTATTTACGGCAATAATAGAGTTTAAATGAATTGTATAAGTGAGACTGACTTCTTTGTCAGCAAAAATTGCAGCAAAACTGTTCATAGATGACACTACCTAAATGACATTACGTACGTATGTCCTTTCTTTCACATTTCCTGTAATCCTGTTATGGCATTGTCCCATTACCTCAAGCACTGTCATCTTTAAATGCTGTCAGATCTTAACTGGATGGCCAAGGACATCAGAAAAGGATCGAGGTGAAGCTGATGGCAATTTCAGACCTGTTGTATATATGGCCATCTCCCAGCCTGCCCCCGGATGGGGTGTTTTCTGATAACATGTTCAGGTAAAGTGATGACTCAAGGACTTGTACATCCTTTATGGAGCCACTGCCCATCCCCACCGCATCCAGCACCCTTTTTTGGGAAGAGCAGGGTGTCAGGCACAGACAGAGGGTTGGAGGTGCTGGAGGTGGCAAGTACAAGCTGTGTGCTTGCTGGTACTTATTGGAAAGTGCTCCCATCCCCAAGAAAATGAGGACCCAGAATCAGTGGATGGACTGAGCAACCCTTCCACTCCCTGTACAGCCTTCGTGGCATTAATGACCATTGCAAAGCACACAGAGTTCCTCAGACTTAAGTGCAACCTTTTGGTGTTAATACTTTTTAATGTTATTGCTCTTATTATGTTACTGCTAAAAAATTACATGAGGCCAATTTCTTTTACTCCAGCCACGAATGGGCCTCTGTGGCTTTTCAAAAGCGCTCTGAGACGTGGCAGCAATGAGAGGGTTGAGACTTCTGCCGCTCACCTGCTGAAATATTCAGCGCTCTTAAGCCCGAGGAGTGGGGAGTGTTGGCATGGAGGCAGTGCCTGTTTAAACTGGCAATCCCTCTCACCAGGTTATAATAGTGATGGTGATAGCTGCCAGCTCCAGGGGCAGGAACTGTCACTTTGTTATCTCTGGGTGCAGTGCTGTGCTCTGAGGGGTTCTGGTCCCCCGTGGTGGCCGCTGGACCTGACTGCAGCGCAAACAGCAGCAGCCCTGAACCTGAAGCACTTGCTGCAGACAAAAGTCTGTGGTCAGGCATGCACAGATTGGTCTGGTTGTCCATCTTTGGCCCCGTGGGCTGGTTTTCCCGAAAAGCAGAGCTGCTCTGTGTTCTGGCAGCGAGGGAAGGGATGCCAGCATGTGGCTCCCAGATGGGTTGTCCTGGCTGTGTGGATGTGGAGGTGCTGCTGGCAGGTCACAGTGTGCCCTGTGTCCTCCTGGGCTCTTGAATGTGCAGCAGAGAATGTGTGGGCTGCCTGTGGTAGTGTCAGCAGATGGGTGATGGAGATCCCACCCTCCTTGTGAAGAGTCAGAAGAGGAAGACTCATGGATGAGGAGCAGGAGAGTGGCTCATTCAGCCACATTCATTTGGCCCAGCACAAGGGTTAGACAGCACCAAGGCTTGGTTTAGTCCCAGGGATGCTAAAGAGCAGGGCCTGGATCCTGGATGTGAATTCAAATTTTCCTTCTGAAAAGTAGCGGTGGAACAGCCCCTGGAGTAAGGAAGGATATTTGGATATGACCATGTAGACTATGTGGGAGATAATTTACTTGAACAGGTGAGATTAGGGGTTTGTTTTAGAGGCTTTATTGGTATCTAAGTGCTGGCAGTTACAACAGTTAATTGCGTTTTCCTGTAAGAAAATGCTTATGTTGCTGAAAACTGGGGTCCTCTACAATCTGTTTTGTGTGCTTAAAAACTCTGGTTTTCATTCAGTTTTTTACCATCAGGGCCATCTTAATGCATCCTCCAAGGCCAGTCCTCAGGTCTTATCCTCTGCTACTCTGAGGCTGTGCACGGGCAAAAATGTCCATGCCAGGACTTCCCACATGAGTGCAACAGCTCTGCCCCCTTCTCCTGCAGGATATGCTGGAGCCATCTCATCTCTCCATGCCTCCCACAGCCCCCAGAAGGCTCTCCCTGGAAAGGTCTCAATCCAGTGCTCCTTAGCTGGACACGGTTTGTGCATTGCTGCCCGTCTGGCTACTAAATTGATGTTTTTTTGGATGCTGGAGGAGAATTTTTCTCTCATTTCCAAATCTCTTAATAATTGAAGATTTGGGTGTAAAAGCTCTAACTGCACACAGTTCACTGGGGTTTTTTCAGTCATAGCTTGGATTTTTTTCCCCCTATGGGCACAGGAACCATTTATAGCCAAGGTGGGCCGAGTTTGCAATTTATTAATCTCTCCCTTGCATGTGGGTTGAAAAGAGACACCATGCCTTTATCAAAAGCCAGGCTAGCACAAAAGCCTATGCAAAATCATCATCAAATCCTATTAGAGGTGGAAAATATCTCTTAGATCATCTCATTCATTTCCCTGCCAATGCTAGACAGTTCCTGAGAGTTAATTTTCTAGTGTCTGCCGCCAACTCCCTGTGTGACTGCGGGTCTGTCATCTTGCCTTTGGGTTGTCACTGTAACTTCCACGCGTTTCCATGCATTTCCAAACAAGCCTTGTTTTGTTCAGTGGTTGCCTGTGTTGCTGTTTGCCCTGCATTAGGTGTTATCAGTGGTTTCCACTCTGGAGAGCATCACCAGACCTCGCTTGTGGCTGGGAAAGGTATCCCTATGGAATGGGGCATGCTGGGTGCTCAGGAAAGCTCCGGAAGTGCCGTCCCCTCAGCAGGCACTCCATCCTCTGCAGCCGTAGGCATTGGGGAAATGAAATCTCAAAGGGAGGTTTCTCTCCTGCAGTTGTGGATGTGAGTTCAAGGCAAGCAGGTTGTCCCCCATAAAGCAATTCCCTTCTCCTAGACGCTGCTGGTGCCACCTTTGATAAGCTCCCACCCTGAAGTTCTGGACTGGCTGTGACATCCACTCAGCAGGGAGGAGAAATAATAATAATTCAACACTGGAGCTATTTATAGCATTAAGCAGATGCAGATTTCATCAGGGTTTGTTTCAGAGAAGGAAACGACATCTAGGAGCAGAGTTAACCTTATTCGTAACTTCCCGGTGGCGCTGGCGGCCGTGATTGAATTCCCCGGCATGGCGAGGGTCTGGGCAGCCCTGCCAGCGCCGGAAAGGTCAGTCCGGCAACTGTCACCCGGAAAGCATCAAAAGCAGGAGCTGTCGATAGCGACCTGCATTTGCAGAAAATCTGAGGGCTTTCTAATTAACTGAGGATCTCTAAATTAGAGCGAAGCCACTCGACAAGCCCCCTCGTACGCCTTAAGTGTCAGGGCTCAGCTGATCGCCGCATCTAACAAGCGGCTGATTTTTAACAGTGGCTCCGAGACTCAATCAGCTCCTAATGGCTCCGTTTCAAAACGTTTCAGTGCATTTTTCATCTCTTACTCTGGAATTTATGCTCTTTGTTCCCTGCTCAAATATTCTGGCTCTCTTCCTTAATTTCAGGCTTCTGCCTTGCGACAGCTCCTCTGCCCTAACTAGGCAGCTCATTGCCTGCCTTTCCCCACATGCGATTCTCTGCCGTGGCCACTCGCTCTGCTGTCTAATCAGTAAGTTTCAGAAATTCCCCCTCTCTCCCCCCTGATGTATAGGTAGTGCTGCGGGGTCTGGAATTTCATAATTAGAAGGAAACCCATGTTTAAGCAGGCCCTGTGTAATAGCAGCTGAAAAGTGGTTTTATTTCAGCTTTAAGATAGGGAGCCAGTTTGGAAATGCACCTGGTTTTGACTTTCCTCTCGCTGCCATTCCGTGGTGCCACACATTTTGGATGGCGGTGCTCCTGATTTACACCATGGACAATGAGATTGAACCCTCCTTTGAGCTGCATTCACAGCAGAGTTAGATTATGCACATTTAAACTGAGGGCTTCAAGCTGCTGGGAAAACGGCTGGGGGAATCTTTTCTGACATGTAATTCCTGCCGCTGGTAATGAGACCCGTGGATGCATCCTTGGGAAGGCAGCAGGATAAACTCCCACATAAACAGTGATTGGGAACAGATAAATTCCATTCAGGAAGGTAGAGAGTTAATCAGCAACTCTTAAAGACTCCTCCGCGTGTGTTTATGTTCCAATGGCTTATCCATATCTTGGCAATTATTCACGTGAAACAGAATATAAATCCCACAGCCTAATTTTTCTTTGAAAAAATTTCCCCAGGTAATCAAATCCTGAAGTGCATCTTCTATTCCGGTGGTTTTATCAGTAAATCAAATTTTTATCATTTATCAGCAAAAGTTAGATTTAAGCATCTTCACTGTAATGTTTGAAAGATGAACATTTGTTTCAGTGGGTACTGTGCCAATCAATAATCTTCCAGCTTGACTCAGCTATCAATTATTGCTGCAATTATTTGTCTAGTTGGATATTTAAAATGTCATCAGAAAGAGATGATTACATATTCCAGAAAGCAAGGCACTGTATAATCAGATGAACTGAATTCAGTTAAATGTAGTGTGGTACTAACCTGTCCTTCAAAGCTGAATTCTGCAGCCACGACTGAAACAACAGCTTTCTGCATTATTGTAAGGAAACGGATCTTAACCTTGGAACGGCGCGTGTTATTGGGGTCGGGTAATACTCGGCGAGAGGAGACCTTGCAAGCCTGGAAATTGAATCAGCCTTACTGACATAAAAGAGGGAGGTGGGGTGGTTTTTTTTTTTTTGGAGGGGGGAGGGCTGGTTTTGTTGGGTTTCATCTGCAAATCTATAAATAAGGAAATCCACTCTTTATCTGCCTTTCTGGGAGTTTCAGCTCCTGAGCTCGGAGCGCCACATTTCCGCATGCCCTTTTTGCATTCCTTGACTTGATGTATGTGTGGTAAATACTCTCTGTGCCCCGAGAATGCAATAAAGCTGTAGCAATTCTTGCAAGTCTTACATCCTTCCAAACTCCAGATATTCGGAGTATTATATCATTTTCAACTTCAAGGATATCTCAACGATGGAGAGGAGACAGGATAAACCGGAGAAGACCGGACGACTTTACAACACCTTTTGGTCCTATTTGCAAAGCAGAGAGGGGAAAAAATATATGTAATTTATCGATTCCACTAATACTTGCTTGTGCAAGTTATGAAACTAAACGTTGTAGGATCTGGTTCAGCACTTGCTGTGCTTGCAACTCCATGGTGACATTGAACTTGCTCAGGGACAGAATAAACCTTTGCCTTCCTGGCAGATGATTTGCAGGCAGAGGTGTCGTTTGGGGGGACCTGCAGTTCCCCTGACCCACTTTGTCAGGATGGTTTGCTGCTGGCTAAATATCATTAATTTGAAAGTGAGAGGAAAGTGAGCCAGAGGAGAAGGCTGGGAAAGAGGAGAGTATGTAGAGGATCTGTTTTGGGAAGGAGATGGTGGAATAAGGCTTCCAAGGAGTTCCTCAGCTACTCACTTGGCTGAGGGCTGGGGATTTTCGGCTCCACCGACACCCTGCCTGAGGCATGGGTGGGAGCTGGGTGCCGTGGGCTGGGGAAGGGGACATTGGTGGTGCCTGGCTGATGAGAAGGGCCAGGAGGGGCTGCCAGGGACCACCGTGTCTCTGCAAAGTGATGTTTTAAATGCACGTGGCTCTACAGAGCCAGGTGCATCAAATAGAGACACTAAGATGTGAAAAATCAGCAAAAATAAAGCAGGGCCATTGGTGATGAGGGGACCTGCTGGCCCAGCAGTGCTCTGGCAGCAGTGTCCCTGCTGGTGAGCAGCAGTGGGAAGGTGCCAGCCCCCCTTTCTCCCTGGGATGGGGCTCAGCCATTTCAAAGCACACTTCATCTCTCCAGGAGTGCCCCGTGCAGCAGAGCCGCTGCATCCTCCAGCAAGGTCCTGCAGCACTAATCAGGTCACCAGGCATTAGCAGCTCTTCCCAGGAAAGCAGTGTCCTGGCGTAGGTCTGGGAGTCTCTGTGTGTAAGAGATACTGAGTGCACGATGTGCATTGCAGAGCAGCATCCACGGCTCACTCTCGCCTGTTCCAGGTGCCGGCTGCACGACTGAGCCGTGCCAAAACCGCGATACAAACAGGGAGAAACAGCCCCTGCCCCACACCAGTGGGGGTGACCGTGTCATGCTAGAGCATCTCCTTCCTCTCCTTTGCAAGAAACTTCCTGAAGTGTGCTCTGCCTTTCCTTCAGATGCCGCCGGCCAGGGAGAAAACGGTAGAAAGGGAAACAATTCATCGCGTAGGTGTATGAGTGAATGAAATGATTTGGAAGCTCTTTGTAGCTGTATAATTACAACACTGCATTTAAAAAGTGAATTATTGACTTGATTGTCCCCAGCAGCCACTGGGTAAATGCATAATTACGGACTGCTGGAGCCAGGTACCGTTTGCTGGATAATCAGGTGAGGCTGTGGAAGGGCTTTGATGCTCTTTTTGGGGCAGGGCTTAGATGAGGCTTGGTCCTTGGTGGGTCCAGGTGGACCTTCCAGCAGGGGACACACCTGGTGCCAGGTAGGTCCAGAGGAGCTGATTTAGCAGGTGTCACTCCAGTGATGCCACTCCTGTTTGAATCCTTTAAAATCCCTGTGCCTGTGCTTGGGGAGAGGCAGTCAGGGACAGGCAGGTGGGGAAGACTGTGCATCACAGAAACACAGAATGGTTTGGGTTGAAGGGACCTTAAAGACCATCCAGTTCCAACCCCTCTGCCATGGGCAGAATCACTTTCCACTACCCCAGGTTGCTCAATGCCCATCCAGCCTGGCCTTGAACACTGCCAAGGGTGGCATCTGGGATGTTGTTTACTTCACTCTGGATGTTTTCAGAGATGTGTGATGGTATCAGTGGAGAGTTCCTTCTGCAGAGCTGAAAGCACTGCATAGTTCAGCCTTTAGGTCCCACCACCGGTGTCTGTAGTTACTGGAGCTGCTTCCCACATCGTGCTGAGGTCTGCATCACCTCTCTTTATCCACCCCATAGTTTAATGTATAGGATGCATATGTGCACGCGATCAGGTCATCTTTGCTTGAGGGCTTTCTTCTAAAACTCACTCAGAGCTGAATTTCAATCGCAGCATTGTTTTCCCATGACAGGTTTCTTCTGTTCCTCGCTAATCAAGGCGCGACAGATTTCCACCCCCCTTAGGTTTTAAAAAAGCACAAAATCAGTCGCAGGCTGATACCTTACTTGCCAAGTTGGAGCTTGAAGCAGCTTTTCTTGGTGGCCAAATCGTCATCGCCTTGAAAATGGTGACAGACGCTGAGGTCAGGCCGTGGGACCCCAGCACCCCATTGAGGCTCCGACAAATTGTGTGTTTTGTTGCTTGTTGCTAATGAAGTATTTTTTTGGGGTGGGAATCTAAGTGTATGGACTTTGGTTCTGGTTAGAAGAATGAGTAATGTTGAGGCTACAACCAAATTGGTTACCCATGAAATACCCATTTCTTCTGCAGGCAGGAGCTGGTCTCCCGGTCCCACCTCTTCCCACCCGCTCTTTCCTCAGGCCCAAAAAAACTTCTGCTTTGTGGAAACCTGAGCAGTGCTGTAAAACCCAATGAAAATTTGGCTTTGGGAGAAAATGGAGAATTCTTGGAGTTCCTAACTCCAGTCTAAATCTTTGACTGGCAAAGCAATGCCAGCTGCTGTTTTATTATTGCTGGGGCTTGGGTTTCTTTTTGAAGTTTGAGTCACGGCATTAATGTTTTGGCCTGGTTCTTCCTTAAAGAGGGTTTGTAAAGGAGGTGTAATGAAAAAATGGCATTACTCATAGTTGGTTTTCAAAGTGTTTTCCCACTTTTATTAATATGATTTCAGGAAGTCTGAATTTGCAGGCAGAAGAATTATTTTCAGGAATACAAATATCAATATTGATATATCAGTTTCAGTATTGAATATCAATTTCAGGAATATCCTTTTATCAATAAGTTATAGTAAAGAAAATCTGATAAAGATGGCAGATGGGGTGTTGAGGGTCCTGCACAGCAAAATTTCTTCTAGATTTTTTGACATTTTCATGACTAAGCTGGTCCCAAGACCCTCCACCAGGCCTTTGCATAAACAGCGTGGACTTGGTTTGCAGAATTTTATTTTCAAAGGCAGACCAGCCGTGGTATTTCCTGTTTTACAAGCAATACTACACCACTTCCTTCAGATTTTTGGGGATATTTTCCCTTCTCAGTGTTTCTGATTGTGGTTCCTCTCATGACAAAGAGAAAAGGTTAGAGAGGAAGTACCCTGTTGTACACAAATGCAGCTACTGCTGTTATTTAGTGTTACTCCAGTTATTCTGAAGGCAGCAGTGACAGTGCTGACGCTCCCAGCGCCAGCAGCTCCTTAGGACCAGTTAATGACGGACCAGGTTAATCCACGTGCCTTTTGGGATCCAGAGGATCAGGAGGGGGAGTTAGTGCAAGAAGGACAAAATGTATTTGGGCAGTTACAGTTTCCCTTCTGAACTGATGCTACCAGGAAAAGGTGAGTCACGCCAAAGCAGCTCTTCCTTACCAAGGGAGAAGTGGCTGCTGCAGGAATGGAGCAGGACCCGCTTATCTCCTGGCCCTGCAACACTTCCTGTGTCCCAACTGCTTCACTTCACTCGTTTGCAGTTGAAAGGAATTTCAACAGTATGGATTTCCAAAAGAGAGAAAGAGGAGAAAAAAAAAAAGAGAGAGATATTTGACAGGCCAGATGGAGAACTGAATCAAGTACAAGTGGTAACAATTAACTCAATTTTTTTTCTTCCCCCCTTTAAATACCACAACAACTCCGAATTTATCGGTCCAAAAATCAAGCAGTCAGTTGACATTAAAGCTGAATAAAGAAGTTCCTGGGTTTGGCTCAGGCTGTTCCTCCCATGATTGTTTGGTGGCGAGCAGAAGAGAGGGGGATGCTTCCTGCAGGTTGCATGTGTTGAGTCAGTTCTAACTTCTGTCTTTGCTGTTTGATAGAGAAATGTGTGTATGTGCCCTGTAGGTGCAGGAAACCTGGGAAAGACTCCTTGGCTTTGCTTACACGTACAGGTTTCTTGGGAAGGTGAGGGAGAACACAGGAGCAAAGCCACCAAGGCCTGTGGTGCTGGTTTGTGGAGGGATGCTGCTGAGAGCAAGGGCTGGGCTGTCCAGGAAGCAAGGGCCACATCCAGGTCTGCTCGGAGATTTCTCTGGCACGGGGATTTCTCTGAGGGAGCAAATCTGCAGCTGTGAATGAAATCCTTGTGAACACCATTGGCACGTGCGCAGTCACTGCTTACGCTGCCGGTTTGTTTGGGAAAACACTGGGAAAACTGGGGTGTCTCTAATGCTCCGTGTTTGTGTGCAGCCCATGCAGTGCCCTGGGGTAAAACACACCTTGTGTTTAATACCCTGCTCCTTAGGCTGGGGCTCCTTCCCCATACAGCATCCTGTGCCATGGGCCTGGCTGGGTGCACCCAGAGGATGCTGCGTGTGCTGTGTCCATCGAGCAGCTTTCCTGGATCCAGCCCTGACTTTTGAGAAACTAAGGAAGCTCTTCCAAAGCACATTGGCACAGGCATGCAGATTATTCCATTACTCACTTGGCAGTGCCTGAACTTGCATGCCTAGCTCCAGAAATGCTTTTTTTAAAAAATTTTTTTTCTTCCCTCCCAGCAGTGGCATCTAGCTGACAGCTTCTCCTCCCAGCTGGTCTTCTCCCCAGCATCTTGTCTGGCTTTGCTGCTGGTGGCTGTGGACACGGCTGTGGTTCTTGCTCGGAGCCAGCGCTATTGTGCCTGGAGGTGTTGGCTTGCTCCGACTCGGACTCGGAGCGCGCCGGGTGTATCTGTGAGCACAGCACAGAAGCGCCAGCTTTTCCTTAATATAAAAAAAGCCCCTTAATGCTGAAAGCAGCCATCTCTTCATATTCTACTGAGTAATTGTGCCAACTGCCCTTAAAGGCACTCAAATGCCAATATCCATCCCGCTCATTTGTTAACATTTTGCGGATCAGAAGCTAAATCTGTCACTCGTGTGTCATTGGTTAAGTCACTTCTTCTGGGGGCATGGCAGGCAAGAGCTGTTCTGCTGCTTTTTTTTTAAGCAGGAGCCAATAACTTCAGAAACACTGGACATTTGTGCTGTAGTGAAATGCTGTGTCTCATCACTGGTTTTTTGCCATTCGGGATGTAGAGAAGGAATAAAAATGTAATGGTGGTTGATGCTTCACTGGGTGAGGCCAGTCAGGTGTCATCTTGGCCCCAGGTTTGTATTTGGGTCATGGTATCCCCATGTAATTCTCCTACAGGGGTAATTTCCCAAGTAGGAGGAAAATGAGCAGTAAAATTGACTGGGAGGAAAAATGTACACACAAAAATGCGAATGGTAATTGGAAGCTATTTGTAAAGAGTTGATGAGCTGTCCAGGAAGGAGAGGGCAACTTTGGCCCCAGTCCAAAACCCACTTCACTCGCTTCAGTGGTGAGATGAGAACAGCAATTAGATATTAAAAAAATCAATATATGACAATTAAAAAAATGGAAAATGGATAGCAATCAATCGCAGTGAGAAACCGTGGCGGGTGGAGAACGGGTCAGGGGAGCTGAGGATGCCGAGGAAAACTTGTGTCTGGCACCAGTGGGGAGAGAAGGAGAGAGAGCTTCTCAGGATTCTGGAGAAGAAGGAAGGGATAAATGGAAGAAGCAGTAAGGTAGAAATTTGTTTGATAAATATTTCTGCTGTAGACATGGAGAGCAGCCGTGTTGTGTTTCTGTATCATAGGTGGGTGATGATGGTTTTTTCTAGCTCATTAATAGCCAGGGAGGGTTTTATACGAGGAGAGAGAAAAAATATTTCTCCTTCAATGGAGAGAAATACTTTTAAATAAAAAGGCCCTGAAAAGTTGCACCCAAGGAACCCTGAAGAGTTGACATGTGGTGCTGGTTTTTAATAGAGCTTATGAACTGGGAAAATGCTGTCAGGAGCTGGTCAGGGTGATGTGGGAGAGTTGGCAACACTTTGCTTATCTCTTCTGGGCAAAATAATGGAAGAACCAACACAAGATTCAATTGATAAAGAATTAAAGGATAGAAATATAATTCGTGCCACTCAGCCTAGATTTATGGAATATAGATCTTGTCAAATAAACCTGATTTCATTCTTCGGGTCGACAACTTTGGTTGATAAATGTAGATGAAATAGACTCTGCACAGGGCTGTGACATTGCGTATGGGAAGAGCGAGCACTGGGTGGTACTGCTAGCACAGGTGATGCAGAGCTGGCCAACAGATTGGGGAATGGGGGGGCTTGGCTGGAGAGCTCAGCAGGTGCTGGTGGGAGCCTCCGTGGTGGTTAGTGCTTCGTTGGTGATTCAGAAATTAATATGCAATTCTGGTTGATTGGCATTGTGGGTGCAGAGATGGGTGCAGAGCAAGAGGGGTAGGTTAATGGGGTGATCTGGAAAGACTGGCAGGAAGGGGGTGTTGAGAAGACATTGGGTCCAGCCTGCTGTGGTCCTTGGCTGGAAGAGTGGAATTAGGGATGTGCTTACGGAGCTGGGTGCAGTACCTTGGAAGGCAGCAGCTCTGTGGGAGGCCAGGAGGAAAATCAGGTCCTTCCCGGCATGATGCCAGGGTGGGAAGGGCTAGGCTGGTCCTTGAGTAGTGAAGGGCTGGCCTCAGGATGGAAAAATCACTGGATTTTGAAGTGTGCGTTGATTTCACGAAGAACACCTTGGTGTATGTGAGGGGGCCCAGTGTGTATCAAGAGCTTTTCTTTGTTTCAGCCACAAAAAACCCTCAAAATATAAAGACAACAGGAAGAAATGAGAGCCAGAGAAGTTCGGGTGTATCCCAGTGCCCGTCTGTGAGTGTGATTAGCTGTGGGAACTGACTGTGGTGGTAAGCAGTGGGTGCCCTCCCTGTCTGCTGAGCTGGTTTGAATACATTCACTGGGACTTTGCGCTCTGCCCCACAGTTTGTGGGGCTGGAGGAGGTTGTGCTTTACTGAAAGACACTGTGTTGGTCACAGAGTGACAGGTACTGCAGGGAAGGTCAGAGGGTGAGAGCTGGGGATCCCTTTCAGCCTCAAATTCCTGAATGACAAGTAGCCAAGGATGTGAGCTCCAGCCCCAGGATGTGAGCTCCAGCCCTGCTGCTGATGGCCAAGGAGGGCTGGTTCAGTGGTGACTCCTCCCTCTTGGAAATCAGCTGAAAGCTCCAGTGGCATCACAATGGACAGCATATCCCATCACATTGTCCTGGTGGATGATGAGGCACAAAGAGCCCTATGGGACCTTCTCTAGCTCTGTCCTTGGCCAGCACCAGCTACTGCGTCTCCCTGCTGTGAGACCCACCTTGCTTGCCTGTGGCCATGCCCACGTGCATTAGCTGGGAAGGCTGTGCGGACAGGGGCTGGCCCACAGCTAGGAGACATCAGTGGATACAGCCTTGGGGTTCTGCAATCCCATCTGACTCTTGAGGGGACCCAAATGGGGTCCCAAAAAACCCATGGTGGTGGTGGCATGGGAGCAAGGGAAGGCGAGTCCCTTCCAAACCCAGAGATTGCCGCGGCAGTCTAAGGACCCGTCTTGTTGCTGTGGGTTAGTGCCATAATTTTTGCAGTTTGGCAAGGCTGCATCAGACTGGAACGTATCTCTAGGTGGTGATATGGTCAGTCAATAGCCTTCATAATTAATCAAGCACTAATAGACAAATTAGAAATCATGTCTCTTCAGAGCAGGAGGTGGAGACAAATGGCTGGTGGATTTTAACTGTTTCGCTCCTTTGTTTTATTGCCTGCTTTTACATTGCTCCCTTGAAAATGCTGGGTTGTTTAGGGAAGTTCTGTACATAAACATGATTTTAAATGTAAATTATTATCTTGATTACCAAACACGGACAGTGAATTGAAAACTTGTTTTTCAGGCAAGCACATGAAGAATAATCTTACATTTTACACTCCACTAAATCAATGTAGCCCTAATTTTGCCATGCAGGAAATCAATTCCAGTCTTTATAACAGTCGAAGATGTTATGAACAAAGTAATTTTGCAAATTATGGCAAGTAACACATTTATTGATGACTGTAGCTTAGGAATTTAGAATTTGTGAACGCTGTAATATAATAAGGCTGCACTGGCAGGAGCTGAGTGAAATACAGATTATACGGTGAAACTGTAATGCATCATTTGCTATTAGTGGACTGGTAATAATTACCAGTTTCAAAGCAGCTTTTTCCATGTAATCTTTAGTCTCAGTCGTAACAGCCCTTCTCATTGACATTATGATTACACGAGCTGCCCTTATGATCTAGAATATCTAGTTGATGGGAATACTAAAATGTGGTAGCAAACGCTCAATGTTGTATCCTCATTATAAGATAAAATGTTATTTTCTCTGACCTGATCTATAAGGTAGAGAGGCGAGGTAGTGTTTTGTTGTTAGCTCCTACCGTGGTGTTAAAAACTTCCACTTCATTATGGTGAAGGAAGATAATTTTTTTTTCCCCCCTCGAGCTCACAAATGAGCACAGGAATGTGAAAGTCCAATTGAATTTCCCTCTAATTTCAGCAGATTTAAGTATTTATCTGTGCTCACATGCCTGGCACATACTAAACACCACAGTGCATTTTATTCCAACGCCGGCTTCAGGATGAAACGTTAAATATTATTCCAAGGGCTTTTAAAGTGATTAAAGTGTTAAATGCCTGCTGTAGACGATGGAGGCTCTTTGCTTGCCTGATTCAGCTTCTCCGGCCAAACGTAGAATAGCGGCAGAGCCGGGAGGCAGGGAGGGAAGCTGGGATGGAGCAGTACAGCCAGTGCTGGATCTCATAGGATCACGGGATGCTTTGGGTTGGAAGGGACATTACAGATGCCTGATTCTGTCCTGTATCCCCAGATGACTGAGGAGGAAGATGCCCACATGATGCTTTTCCTCCCCTCCTCCCCTGTGAGATGGGAAACAAGATGGGCGCAGATAAAGCGATGTTCCCTTTCCTAATTTGCCTTTTTTGGGTTTTTTTAGATTTTCTTTTTCTTTATATTAGGCAAGTAGGGGAAACCTAATGGGAGCAAGTCTCAGTGCAGACTGTTTACCCAAGAGAGATGCCTAAGGAGCAGATACCTTGGGATGCAAATGTCAGGTCAGGGCAGGAATATGTGGTGAAGGCCGGTACCACCCCAAATGCTGATGCCCTTGGAGGGCTCCTGGTTTATCTCTCAGCAAACCTCAACATTATTTTTATTTGTTAAAATATCGCTAAACAACAGCTCCGTGAGAACTGCTGAACAAGGCTGGAAATGAATTTATATCCTTCTCTTAGCTCCAGCTTCGTTTTACCAGCATTTAGCAAAAAGCATCCATATGGGGGTGGAAGTGAATTATTTGCAAAATCCCAGTAATCAATAAAGGCACCCTCACCTTCGCCGTATCTCACGCCGCTCTTTCCTCGCGGGCGGCCCTCAAAAAGTTATTCATCCCCCTTGTTTTGCCATATATTAGAAGGGGCTGCTTTCTGCTGTCATTATTAGCCGGCTTTTTGTTTAGTTATTTATTAGTTGGTTGCTCTTTTATAATGTCCGTGTTATCTCCAAAAATAAATTATCATGAAATAGAGTTAGCTCGCTACTTGCCAAAGTGGCATTTACCATCCTCAGCTTCTTTTCAGCGCGAGAGAAATAATGCGGCTCCGGCAGGGCGCTCGGCCAGGCCTCCTGGCCACCCTCCAGCTCTTTCCCTGGCGGAGCTGCCGCTCTCTCTGTCTTCCCCTTTCCCTGTCCCATGCTCGATTTTTTTTTCCTTCCCTTTTTATTTTTATTTTTATTTTTTTTTCCTTGCCCCAGAGGTGAATCTCTGCTAAGGAGCAGAAGTCGATGCTTAATTTTGTGCGCATTGTTAGTCTCAAAATAAGGAGGAGACTGAAAACGTGTTGATGCCCAGCTTGCTGGCAGTTGTGGTGCTTTGAACTGATCTGTGTGGAGTGCTTTTCGGAAGGGCATTTATTTATTTTATATTTATTTATCCATTTATATATTTATTTACATATTTATTTACCCTCACTCTAAATGCTAGCAGCCTCTTGCAGCATAAAGTCTGTTGAGTTGGAGCTGGCACTGATTGACTTTAACATCTCCTATTTTTCTTAGCTTGTTTTATGCTGTGGTTACCCGCCGTGGTTCAGTTTTGAACCCAGAGCTGGGCGTGGTGGGAGGAGGTGGATGTGCTTGGCGTGGGTTTGGATGTCCCCATTGTGCCCCTCACCTCTTCCCATCCATGTCCCCTGCATGTCCCTCAGCTGGGATGTCCCTTCCCCAGCTCCCAGCTGAGTGTCCCGGAGGAGGAGAGGAGGTTAGGCGGGGAGGCGAGCGCTCGCCCGCCGCTGGACGGCCGGAGATTGACTCTGCCTGTTGTGTTATTTTGCAGGTAAAGACGAGCCCAGCAGCTACACGTGTACGACTTGTAAACAGCCTTTCAACAGCGCCTGGTTCCTCTTGCAGCACGCACAGAACACGCACGGCTTACGGATCTACCTAGAAAGCGAGCACGGCAGCCCCCTGACGCCACGGGTTGGTATCCCAACAGGACTAGGTGCAGAGTGCCCTTCCCAGCCACCTCTCCACGGGATTCACATTGCAGACAATAACCCTTTTAACCTGCTCAGAATACCCGGCTCGGTCTCGAGGGAGGCGTCGGGGCTGGGAGAAGGGCGTTTCCCACCCACGCCGCCCCTCTTTAGCCCTCCCCCGAGGCACCATTTGGATCCGCATCGCATTGAGCGCCTGGGTGCGGAAGAAATGGCTCTGGCCACCCATCACCCTAGTGCCTTTGACAGGGTGCTGCGACTGAACCCCATGGCGATGGAGCCCCCCGCTATGGATTTCTCCCGGAGGCTGCGGGAGCTGGCCGGCAACACCTCCAGCCCACCCTTGTCCCCGAGCCGGCCCAGCCCTATGCAAAGGTTGCTGCAGCCCTTCCAGCCCGGCAGCAAGCCCCCGTTCCTGGCCACGCCGCCCCTTCCTCCTCTGCAGTCCGCTCCTCCTCCCTCCCAGCCCCCCATGAAGTCCAAGTCCTGCGAGTTCTGCGGGAAGACCTTCAAGTTTCAGAGCAACCTGGTGGTCCACCGCCGGAGCCACACGGGGGAGAAGCCCTATAAGTGCAACCTCTGCGACCACGCCTGCACGCAGGCCAGCAAGCTGAAGCGCCACATGAAGACCCACATGCACAAGTCCTCCCCCATGACAGTGAAGTCGGATGACGGGCTCTCCACGGCCAGCTCCCCTGAGCCGGGCACCAGCGACCTGGTGGGCAGCGCCAGCAGCGCCCTCAAGTCCGTGGTGGCCAAGTTCAAGAGCGAGAACGACCCCAACATGATCCCTGAGAATGGGGATGAGGAAGAGGAGGAGGAGGAGGAGGAAGAGGAGGAGGAGGAGGAGGAAGAGGAGGAGGACTTGAACGAGAGCGACAGGCCGGACTATGGCTTCGGGATGAGCCTGGAGGCGGCCCGTCACCACGAGAACAACTCGCGGGCTGGCGAGGAGGGCCGGTCGATGCCGGACGTCATGCAGGGCATGGTCTTGAGCTCCATGCAGCACTTCAGCGAGGCCTTCCACCAGGTCCTGGGGGAGAAACACAAGCGGGGCCACCTCCCCGAGCCCGAGGTGCACAGGGACACTTGCGACGAAGACTCGGTGGCCGGCGAGTCCGACCGCATCGATGAGGGGGCCGTCAACGGCCGGGGCTGCTCCCCGGGGGAGTCCGCCTCGGGAGGCCTGTCCAAAAAGCTGCTGCTGGGTAGCCCCAGCTCCCTGAGCCCCTTCTCCAAACGCATCAAGCTGGAGAAGGAGTTCGACCTGCCGCCCGCCGCCATGCCCAACACCGAGAACGTTTACTCCCAGTGGCTGGCGGGCTACGCCGCCTCCCGGCAGCTGAAGGACCCCTTCCTCAGCTTCGGCGACTCCCGACAATCGCCCTTCGCCTCCTCCTCCGAGCACTCCTCGGAGAACGGCAGCCTGCGCTTCTCCACGCCGCCGGGCGAGCTGGACGGAGGGATCTCAGGCCGCAGCGGCACGGGAAGCGGAGGGAGCACCCCCCATATTAGTGGCCCGGGCCCTGGCAGGCCCAGCTCAAAAGAGGGCAGACGCAGCGACACTTGTGAGTACTGTGGGAAGGTCTTCAAGAACTGTAGTAATCTCACCGTCCACAGACGGAGCCACACGGGCGAGAGGCCGTATAAGTGTGAGCTTTGCAACTACGCCTGCGCCCAGAGTAGCAAGCTCACCCGGCACATGAAAACACACGGGCAGGTGGGAAAGGACGTTTACAAATGCGAGATTTGTAAGATGCCTTTTAGCGTGTACAGTACCCTGGAGAAACACATGAAAAAATGGCACAGTGATCGAGTCTTGAATAACGAGATAAAAACTGAATAGAGGTATATTCGTACCCCCCCCCTCCCCATCCACCCCCGTCCCTAACCCATCCCGCATCCCCGTAGAGGTTTTCTAGTCCCTTGTGATGGAAGTCATGGAAGCTAAGGATATTTGGAAAGTGCTTGTCACCAGCACACCCTGTTTATTTTCTTTTTGTTCTCACCGTTTGAATGCATGATCTGTATCGGGGCAATACTATTGCATTTTACGCAAACTTTGAGCCTTTCTCTTGTGCAATAATTTACATGTTGTGTATGTTGGGGTTTTTTTTTTTTTTTTGGTTTTTTTTTTGGTTGTTTTTTTTTTTTGTTCTTTTTTTCTTTTTCTTTTAACAGATTTTTATTTGCACAACACACGAGACACACGAGAACCACAGCTTATCAAAAAAACCAACAGCAATGGTGGCGTCAGGAGCTGACTTCGCTTTTATAAAATTTCTCTGCAGAAAAGAAGTGGAAAAAACTCACGCCCCGCCCCCTCCCCCCGCACAGCAAGTGCCTCATCCCAGCGCTCCTGCCCCGCTCCAAGGGCCTCTGGAAGCTGCTCCTTGGCACAGACCACAGGGACACGTGCANAACCCGAGAGCAAACAAAACCGACCATGCTGCATACATCCTGTAATACATATCATGT
>VZTH01004915.1:0-10896 GCA_013397815.1 Aleadryas rufinucha
TTTCTTAAATGATTTTTCATTTAAACTTTTTTCTGCATGTATCAAGGGAGTTCTAAGGCTGCTTGGAGACTGGCTTGCATGCAAATCTGTTTGCATTTCACAGAAAGCCTCTTCATTGAAAGGCTTACAATGTTGTTTAGATTAAATTCCTCTGCAGGTTATATATGTCTCACTGTGCCTCACATTCTTGGTAATATTGGTTATATTATGTTATTCTATCTTATGTGCAAGATAAAACTTTTAAACACACCCATCACATTTGGGTTCGTAGGGGTTTTATTTGTTTTTGGGGTTGTTGGTTTGGTTTGGTTTTTATTATTTCACTGTTTCCTTTTAGTTCCACACAGCTTGTTATCTTCTTTTCCATATTGATTTTAACTACCTAGATTTTTTGCAGTCCGGAGTGCTAGGACTCCATGCAACTTTATCCTTAAAAATCATGTTTTGTATGGTCATGTGTTCAGTAAATGGCTTTAGATTAATTCCCATGAGATTACTGAAACATGAGGTATACCCTAAATCAAAAGTAATAATGAGCAAGTACTTTCTCAGAAAACAGACTGTAAATTTCTCCTGATTTTTGCAATCTGAAACATATTGTCACCATGCCCAGTTCCATTATTACCCTCTCTTCCAAAAGCAAATTTTATCTTATGCTGTTGCATGAATATAGTTATTGCACCAACACAACATTTATAGTTTTTATACCAGAGCAGCATATGAAAGGTAAAAATAAGAAGGAAGTTACAGAAGGAAAGAAGGAATATTGAAATATAAAGCTTTTGTCAATTCTTTCTGTAATCTTTTCCATAATTTCGTGTTCTACAAATTGCATAATTATGAAGAGCATAGTATTTATTTTTATAAAATCTAAAACAATAGAAAAAAGAGAAAAATATTTATTTATTTAAATGCTGTCAATGTCCCCTCTAATAGTTCAGTAAAAAGTGACAGCTGTGCTCTAGCATTTTACAGAGGTTAATTACAATCATATTCTTCTACTGGTACATTTTATTTTATGTTCTTTTATTAGGATGAACTGATTTTTAGTCATAACAAAATTTTTGTCATTTCACGAATGTTTACTACAAATTTCTGCTTTTCTAGAAATTTGCATTAAACTAATCTCTACTCACTTTTGTAAAACATGCATATTTTTTAAAAATCCATTTAGTGCAGTTGTAGGATTCAAGTTCAGGGAAACAAAGAGGAAAGCAGAGTTTAAGAGAATAAAAGTATATTAGGAAAAAGAATAGGTGGTAAAACGTGTTTCTAAATAATTTAGACTCAAAGGATGTAGATTAGGATTATGGCACAAATTATAGTCTCTTTCTCCCTCTGTGAGATGGAATAACAGAAACAAAACTGAAAAATGGTGTCTAAATCAGGTCAGGTTAGCAACTGTAAGCAGATCAAAGAAATCTGCAATTTACCAGGGAAAAAATCAACCTCAGAATGTTATTGTAGGTACATTTTGCTCTGTATATAATTCAATTAAAAACTGAAGAAAGAAAAACACTAGGAAATTTACAAATTAGCAGTATTTAACATGCAGACGATGATGAAGATTTCTGGACTATTATGGTATCATGTACAGACTAAACTAAAACCTCTTACTAAAATAAGCTGTTCAGTATGGACACATCTCCTGCAGTCATTTTCAAGTGGAATTCTGGGCATCACCCACTGTTGCCTGCTGTGGTGACTTGGAACGTGGGAAGCAATGAAAAAGCATCACTTCATGGATGATCAGGTTCTGATTTGTCTGTGAAAAAGCATAGCATGAGACTTCAACAGTTCCAAGGTCTTGGGCACCTTGGGCCTGGGTATCACAGCAAATTATTCTCCAGAGTCATGCTCTCAAACACATAGATATTTCAATGCTTTTAAAGCATTAGTGATGTTCATCATGTGTTTAATGTAGGAGTGGAACTATGCACATCCATACACAGCCAAATGTGTGTATGCAAATATACTCCATACAGCAAGAGCCAGGTCTGGTCCTGACTCTGACTGTGCTAAATTCAGTGCTTTGCACAACTGGAATGGTACAGCACTGGAGGGAAAAACAACAGTGTTCTCAAACAAACCATAGCTACATTGCCTCAGAGATCAGTTTGGGAACATCTAATGCAAAAAAATACATAATAGCAGTTAACATTTACCGGTGTGTTATCCTTTATCCTTTTCAAAGCACTTTATAAGCCTTGACTAATTAATTAATATGTATAACTCATCATTAGACAACATTGCAAGAACTCGGTATATGATTCTCTAATGGCTGTACTAAGAAGTTCCTTTGGGAGGCACTCAAAAAGGTTAATGATTAGTGTTGCAGAAGCCATTAGCTCAGCCTTTCTAGACCAGTTGCTCTTGTATATACTTAGGATATCCCACATATTCATAATTTTATATGGATTTATGTCTTTGAAGCATGGGATTTATATACTTTTGGTTTTCTAGAAAAAATTCTACAGGAAAATATATTTTTATGTAACTTTTCCTTATTATTTTTTAGAGATTTATTTGCATTCTACGTTGTCTGGCCTGTAAGAAAATAAGCAAAGCAAAAAGCAGTAATATAAGGGTGCTGTACAATGTGCTTTGTGTGATGCTTTTCAGAATTATGCAGTGTGAATCAGAAATGAGAAAATATTTGATTGCAATGTTGTTGCTTTTTGACAGCTTTCTGAAATGCTTTTTAGAAACTTGCTTCCTTCAACTAATGATAAAATCACAAGTTGCTTGGCTGTAGCTGTCCAAATCCAAGAAATATTGAGTTTCAGTCCTTTGGTGAGGAAGTCTTTAAAATCTCTACTTTTGACATTTTATTAGGGCAAAGAACCCCAAACCTCTTTTCTGGGCTTCTATCTGGGGATTAGGTTAATATAGCTCATTTGCCCTTTAACATGCCACTTAGCGATAATGTGCTGACATTGACAGCTGGGGCATGACAGCATCTTGTTTAACAATATTTTGCCAGTATTTCAGTAGGTTTATGAGAAAAGCAAGCATATTTTGTTAGTAGTGTTTGTATTTAAGCTTCTTGTCGTATAAATAAAAGAGAAAAATTTGTAAAATGTACACATGTAAGTGACTACTGCTCCAATTTAAAGAATTTCCTTTTTGAGTTTTCACTGAACAAAAATAAACCCAAAAATATATCCCTTGAGTTACGTCTACTTCATTTTATGTTAATAATGCCAAGGGACACATTTAACTAGAGAGTCTGGATCTGAACGTCGTTCATCCAAGCCAATACTTTCCATATTTTCCTTCCAGTGCCTCAGTTTCCCTGCCTCAGGAATTAGTTGGAGTTGGTTACTCCAGAACTGAACCAAAGTGAGAACTGCAATTTAGGCAGTATAAATGATTAGATGCAGAAGGAGCCAAGCAGAGCTGACTTTTTAATCCCACGTTATATTCAGCTGTACTAAATGCTCCTGGAGGAGAATTTTTTCTTGTGTACATTAGCCTTTCTTTGGAAAAGATTTTTTACAATATTTAATCTCACTAGAAAGTTTTCATCCAAAAAATAAAAATCATCACAGATAAAAAAATCCTGACTGAGTGATCTAATAAGCATTTAGAAACATTTTATTTTATGTTAAAAAAAAATAAAAACACATATTTTTTACAGGCGATACTAAAGGTACAGAATCAAAACCTATAACTGAATTTGTGAAGCTAAGCCTGTGAACAAGAATACCATAATTTTCTCAGGGATGCAGACCTCAGTTTCATATTATTTTTCCATGGTACAGGCATAGTCAAAAGCTACTGTTATACCCCCAGGATCTTTTTCACTGGCAACAGCTATATTCACATATACAGTCTAAAGATGCTATTTTAACTTACTTGTGCAAAAAAGTTAGAGAAATAATGTTTGTCTTTCTTCATGAGTTTAAAAAAAGAATTTCTATATGCTCATGTGGCATTTATAGTAGTTATTTTGTTTATTTTTAGATTGATTAATTTCAATTTATTTGTTCATTTTAATTTGCACAAACCCCTAATAAAAGATGAAAGAAAATATTAAGTTAAACTGTGTTCTGACTGTATATTGCAATGATCAAAAGGTAATTGTATTTAACTGCAGGTTACATTTGCATCAAGTTCAAAAAAAAAACATTTTAGGAATGTGAGACTAGATCTCTTTGCCAAACACTTCCTTCATTATTTTCCAAGTACATAAATTCCAGAATAGATTGGGTCAGTTTTGCAGGTGTAAGCTGTAAATCTGGGAATATTTGAAAACACCATTTAGCATGTGTTCATCAGCAATTATTTAGGATTTTAAGACTGCAGAATAAAAATGGGTAGATACAGTAAATAGCTGAAATTCTGTAATTTCATCAGTGTAACTTTAACCTGGACTAATTTTAGTGTTTTATTTTATCCTAATTTAGATCAGAAATAAAGTGAACATTTGGTATAAATTTGCTTTGGTTTTTTGTCTGTTAGTTTTTTTTTTCTCTCAAGGAAGTAAAATCCAGTAAATTCTTTAATAAAGTTCTTTTAAAATTGTTATGAAACATAAGGAGTGCTTTCTCCTTTTCCCTTTCCTTTTCTCTCTTTTCCCTTCCCTTTCTCTCTAATTCTTTTTTTTTTAATCCCTTTTTTTCACTTTTCCTTTTGCCTTTTCATTTTCTGTAAGGGAGGAAGAAGCAAGAGAGAGACTAAAATTATCCCATATTTAATTGGCTAAAAGCAGTTAGATAAAAATAAAATTAAAATACGTCTAGCAACTACATTTGCCTCTCCGAAAGCACTCTTGCTTGGTACTGGCCTTGCCGTTCTTTAGCACAGTTGCTTGTGCAGGTATCTGCTTGTACTATGATATAATAATAAATATTCCCTTCTCCCAAATTCTTTGTTTGGAGAATACCTGGATGATGGCTAACTCAGTCTGCATTCTACCACTACCAGTGACAAATACTAAATTTTGAAAACAGACACTATTCCAACATGATACTCTGTGACACTGAAGATTATTTAACAGATTATTTAATCTATAGAACTCATCATTTGGTCAGAAACTGGGAAAAAAAAAATCTCTTCATTAATTCACAGTATTTTTTGTAGTAACATTCATCATAATGTTCCAATTACCTATTAATGTACATGTCACACATGTTATTATAAGATTTGCACTGTAACTCACCATTGATTAACTGGACAATCATTTTAAAGTGCTACAGGAATTGTACAAAGTAGCTGTCATCTGCTTTCAGCTATGCTTAAGTTATGCTCATTACAGTTGCCAAGGATAATTTTTTTGCTGCCTATGCAAATGCTATGATGCTCTGTTATTTAATAAATAAAAATTAATATTTTGACAATGAAAGATTCAAATGAAAAAAATAAGCCTCATGCACAAGTAATGCAATATGTTGTTAAAAAGACAAAAATGTTCCTACCTTCCTGTTAAATTTTAACAAATAAAAATAAAAATAAGATAAAAATAAAAATAAAACTCCCCCCTCACACATCTATTACTGAGTGCTTGGATGTATTTAAAACTGCAATTAAAACCCAACTTATAAAATACCCAATACAATAATTAAAAAAAAATCCAAGCCACCAGTGCAAATATTCATGTGCAAAGACAGTTAGTCATGTTTCATTTTCAGAAAATACCCTCATATCTCAAAAAAAGACTTTGGGACACTGATTCATTAAAAAAAAATACTAAACTTACATGTCCCTCAGATGCCAACTGGACTGAAGCCATTCTGGTATGCATAACAGAACATAATTTATTACGTTCAAAGCAGTCTAATAATATTTTGTCAAATGATACTCAGACATTTCCCCTCTTGGTTGTGCTGCTGCCTGGGCAGTATTTCTTTGAAAGAAATGTTTGAGAATGTTCTACAAGGGCACCTTAGATCAATGAAATAGGACACATTACATATCAGAGGATGCACAGACAGAGAGATAACAAAGAAATTCCCCTGGATATGTTACTGTACAGGTTAGAGAGACTTCTCGTTTTCTTCAGAGCAAAAATATTGTCCTGACTTATTAAAAACAAACACTAATGAGCTGTAGAATTAATGTCTCTGATGCAGATTTGAATATTGTAAACATGTCCAAAAATTGTTTTGGATTGGGTTTTGTAGTAAATATTGAGACATGCCTGAATCTGTCTTTAACATATAAAGACAAAGAGATCAGGGTTAAAAATCAAGGTCTTAAGTTTCACATTGATGATTTTTTTTCCTCTCTTTTTCTTTTCTTATAATATGACCCCTAACTGGGACTTTGATATTCATGGAAATTGAGAGTTCACGACTACGGGGTAATGGCATGAAACTAGCATCCAGATACTAGGCAGAAGATGATCTAGGTTTTTAGTAAATGATGAGTTTTGCAATTAATTCTATTATTCCTTTGCATTGAATTAAACTACTTAATCTTCTCCACATGAAAGAGTCTGGTCCATCCATTAATTGTATTGCTTCCTCTCATTTTTTATGAACATATTTTTATAATGTTTTGTAATTTGAATTCTGCTTACTTTCTCCCTGATATACTGGAATTCTACCCATCAAGAATAGAGGAATTTTTTTTTTGTTGTTATGTAGAATCTGTGTTGCCCCAGAAATTCTTTCAGCTACAAGAAATTAAATACATTACGAGTTCAGTTTCCTTAATTGCTACTTAGGACTGTTGCTTGGTTTCACCTGTAGTAACAGGTCTAATGCTACCATCATCAGAAATTAACATTTTTAATCTTTTGGAAATAGAAACAAATTATGCTATTTTTTAATGATATATTCTTCTGACCAGTAATACTTCATTCATTAGGTAGCATCAGTAGTGGAAGAGCTGGAGTAAACCTCATAATCTATTAGGAAATGAAACTTGTAGAATTCTTGGAAGATAAAGAGTTCTTTTAAATGGTTCATTTCATTATTTAGACAAGGAGAGACATTGCATTATATATGACATTTTGTTCATCAAAGAAGAAAGAAATAGGCTTCAAAGTTTCTGGGGAAAAGCTTAACCTGTATCAAAGTGATTAAAAGAAATAGAAAAAAGTGACTGTGCAATGCGCATTTAAGCTAATCTTCTAGCAAAAAATGTTTTATGGTTTGCTAATTCTACTTTTGGGGGCTGGATGGTGACTTAGCGGCATTAAGTCTGATTATTTTGGAATGATCTTTGGGATATTTTAAATGGAAAAGAAAAAATATGAATGACTGTAAAAATAGCTTACTGCCTTTGGACACAAGCTGGTGTTGAATTATTTAAAAAGGAAATCTATGACAAATATCAAATGAGAAAAAATAATCCAATTTTATGTATACCAGAAAATGAGAGAGATTTTTTATGAATTATTTTATGAAGAAAACTTAAGAATTGACAATCTAAAAGTACCACATGCAAAGTAAGATTAAATTGAAATAATGCTTCTTTAAGTATGTTAGTATTGCACTGATTTAAGATGACATGCACTTAATATAAAACCATTTTTTCAATTAATTTATATATTGCAGATGCTTAACTGAATTTAGAAAGAAATACGAACTATTGTATGGTTATGATTAGTAAAATAAATCTAGAGCTATGGAAAGAAGGGTTATTGAACATCTGCACTTATAATTATTCTGTGTTAATAATGTTAATAATCAGTTAATGAGTGTTAATAATGCCACAAATTCACTGCAGTATCTGAAAGTATAAAATTAAAGAGATGATATTTTAAAAATTTTGTATAATAGAGTCCCGTAGAAAAAGTAAATGTTACTCTAGGATTTGCCTAGAGGGCAACTCCCTCTGTAATACATGTACATAAGCTTTGAATAAAAAGATGCCTTATTCTGGGCCCAGTAAACCATATAATAAAACATTTAGGTCACTGTCTTGGAGTGACTTTGTGATGCTGTATCCCCTATTGCCTGCTCTATGCCAGACATGAATCCTGTGCCTTTCTGTGCCTTTAAGCTGTTTCTGAAAGAAAAAGGGGGTGGAAAAGCCAAGCAAATTCTTCAATATGATTTTGTGTTCAAGGACTCACAGACTCCCCCTTGTTCTCACTGCTGCAGAGCCAAGGAAATACTTTCCTGCTTTTAGCCAGTTTTGGCTCATTTTCTCAGGAGAGAGACGAGAGGTTAAAATTCTTTGTTTTTTCTCTAGTCTGCTAGCTGAGGCAAAAAAGTTACTTTTCCTGGGACTGTGGCTTTTTTTTCCTCTTCTTCTGGAACTGTTCAGCAACACCAGAACATCAACCGGAGGCCCCACGCTGCCGCCCAGAAGGGCCTACGTCACACCCCAGCTCTGGAGAGAGCAGAGCCACACCTACAGAAAGGACTCTGAATTTACCAGGTCTTCACAGCGGGAGGTTTTATTATCTAACATTATTCATTCTTTTTTGTGCCTGCATGCACCTTGCTGGTTAAATAAACAGTGTTTTTTTCACTTTCCTCCGAGAAAATTCTTTCCATACTTGTGGGAGAGGGGCTGCTGAAATCTGCCTTCTATTAGAGGATAGGTTCTTTTGAGATGTTTCCTCCAAATTTGTCTCAAACCAAGACAGTCACCAAGAGCCATAAAGCTCCAACTTCCATCTGGTGCCTTAGGATTTAGCTTTTATATTTTCAGACCCTGTACTTGTTTAGTGTGTAATTCTAAAATTTAACATAGCCTATTAGCTACTGTTAGACATAACAAACCCTCTCTGGACTCAAGGACACCTTATTGTCCCAGGCCCCAAAATATGTAAACTAAGCCTCTGGGGAGGGGGAGCAAACTTGGGGTAATTACATCATTACATGAAATTGTAATTGGAGAATTAACCCTGATATGCAAATGGACCAAACTTTTAAAAGTGTGAAAAACTTGTGACCCAGGGTCCATCTTGGGTGTAGCTTCTTGACTGCCCAAGGTGTACCTTTGAAGGCTCTTCAATAGATAGCCGCTTTTATTCTCTTAATCTTGTCTAGCCTCTGTTTTCAGGTAGCCACTCTTAGGCATCAGCTCTGGCGACCCAGATGGGACAAGGAGGCTTCTGGAAAATCGTCTGGACTGAGCGAAAGACCCAGCAGCTACCCCTCCCACTCCCCTGCACCCTGCCAGCACTTTGAGGAGGCAGTTGCCACAGTCCAGGCAGCATCAGAGACCAAGAATTCTCCAAATTCAACACAGAGGTAGGGGAGTGAGTGAGTATAACTGGTATTTTGTTGTTAGCCCCTGGGTTTGATGTTAAGAGATCTGTTATAATTTTGTTTGGTGTGTAGAAAGATCTGAGAGGGTCCAAAGGGGGTTTTAGTTCATTTGTCGATTTGTTGTTTTCCCCCTGTTCACTGTTTGCTCATGGGAAGTAGGGAAGGACGCTTGCCAAAAAGGAGCTTTAGCACTGCGGTGACAAGTTGTGGCCTGGGGCTGAGGATGGTGTAGTGGTTAAGCTTCTGCCTTGTTAATCCAGGCTTGTGGATTTGAGCCCTCTGTGTTCCTCATTCTTGTTCTCTGTGTCTCTCTCTCTCTCTCTCCTTCTGCTTATGAATGTCTGGCTAGGTTGCTTTGCTTTATTTCTGCAATTTCCTGGGTATAAGTGCAGACATGGGGCGTATCTTCTCACATGAAGATACGACTCAAATACCCCGAGACTCCCCCCTGGGCTTAATATTGAAAAATTGGCAAAAATTAACAGGCAAAAATCCATCACTTTCAAAACCCGAATTGATCAGCCTGTCTGAAATAATTTGGCCCACTTATAAATTACTCAGCAATGAGGCGTGGCCCAAATTTGGTAGTTCAGATGAAGAATTAATATCAAATTTAGCATCTCACATACGTCAGGACCAGTATTTTGGAGAGTTTCACATCTTGTGGAGACCAAGGAGAGAAGATTGAAAGAAAGTTCAGAAAGGCTGAACAGTGTTGTAGCAATGTGTTATGTTGTTTGTGTTTTCCATTATAAGTCAAGATGGTGTCTCAGCAGGCCTTGGTGGTTTGCTTCTTCCCACACCATAATATTCACATCGGGTATTATATCAGCATAGTGTAAGAGCTTGCTGTTGTAGGACTTGAAGGTGAACTGAATCTCCCATGTAGCAAGTGATAGGACAAGAGGAAATGTCCTCAACCTGCATCACGGGAGGTGTAGATTGTATATTGGGAAAAATTTCTTCACTAAAATGGTTGTCAAGCATTGGAACAGGTTAGCCAGGGAAGTTGACGAGTCACCAGTCCTGGAGGTATTTAAAGGATATGCAGCTGTGGCACTAAGGGGTATGGTTTAGAGGTGTACAAGGCAGTGCTGAGTTAGCAGCTGGACTTGATAATCTTAAAGGTCTTTTCCAACCTAAAATATTCTGTGATTCTTTTACCTGTTTTCAGGAAACATTTGTTGACTGTTCCTTCTAATGTTTTTACATTGATGGGGAAATTTGAATGCTTTTGATAAAAATGTCAGAAAGTATTTTTATCTGATAATGTAACATTTCAGTAAGAAATCTGCCCAGAAGTTTCAAAATGGAATGTATGGTTTCTTTTCCTTCCTGTTAATGTTAAAAATGATCTTACACTTCCTTAAAAATTTTAGATTTTCCAGCTTTTGAGCTTTTATTTTTCTTTCATTGTTTTTCTTTTACTTTTTTCTTCCTTTTTTCCGTTCAAGGCAGGATCCTAATGAGCTCCCCTGTTTTTTGCTTTACTCAGTAAATGTACTGATGACATGATCTGCAGCAGAGAAAAGCTTCCACATTCTTCCAAATGAAACTGCCTTCATGCCTTGGAGGTTTCCCTTAAGATGTACAAAATTATTTGTTATATTTAATCTCCCAAAATCCTTAAATACTTTGTTTCAAAGTCCAGTGTTTTACTCACACTTTTCCCAAACAAAACTGGTACCCAAAGGAAAATATTGTGCCTAAATTTTTTGTTCTA
>VZTH01004915.1:10922-29118 GCA_013397815.1 Aleadryas rufinucha
GTATTTTGTTGTTAGCCCCTGGGTTTGATGTTAAGAGATCTGTTATAATTTTGTTTGGTGTGTAGAAAGATCTGAGAGGGTCCAAAGGGGGTTTTAGTTCATTTGTCGATTTGTTGTTTTCCCCCTGTTCACTGTTTGCTCATGGGAAGTAGGGAAGGACGCTTGCCAAAAAGGAGCTTTAGCACTGCGGTGACAAGTTGTGGCCTGGGGCTGAGGATGGTGTAGTGGTTAAGCTTCTGCCTTGTTAATCCAGGCTTGTGGATTTGAGCCCTCTGTGTTCCTCATTCTTGTTCTCTGTGTCTCTCTCTCTCTCTCTCCTTCTGCTTATGAATGTCTGGCTAGGTTGCTTTGCTTTATTTCTGCAATTTCCTGGGTATAAGTGCAGACATGGGGCGTATCTTCTCACATGAAGATACGACTCAAATACCCCGAGACTCCCCCCTGGGCTTAATATTGAAAAATTGGCAAAAATTAACAGGCAAAAATCCATCACTTTCAAAACCCGAATTGATCAGCCTGTCTGAAATAATTTGGCCCACTTATAAATTACTCAGCAATGAGGCGTGGCCCAAATTTGGTAGTTCAGATGAAGAATTAATATCAAATTTAGCATCTCACATACGTCAGGACCAGTATTTTGGAGAGTTTCACATCTTGTGGAGACCAAGGAGAGAAGATTGAAAGAAAGTTCAGAAAGGCTGAACAGTGTTGTAGCAATGTGTTATGTTGTTTGTGTTTTCCATTATAAGTCAAGATGGTGTCTCAGCAGGCCTTGGTGGTTTGCTTCTTCCCACACCATAATATTCACATCGGGTATTATATCAGCATAGTGTAAGAGCTTGCTGTTGTAGGACTTGAAGGTGAACTGAATCTCCCATGTAGCAAGTGATAGGACAAGAGGAAATGTCCTCAACCTGCATCACGGGAGGTGTAGATTGTATATTGGGAAAAATTTCTTCACTAAAATGGTTGTCAAGCATTGGAACAGGTTAGCCAGGGAAGTTGACGAGTCACCAGTCCTGGAGGTATTTAAAGGATATGCAGCTGTGGCACTAAGGGGTATGGTTTAGAGGTGTACAAGGCAGTGCTGAGTTAGCAGCTGGACTTGATAATCTTAAAGGTCTTTTCCAACCTAAAATATTCTGTGATTCTTTTACCTGTTTTCAGGAAACATTTGTTGACTGTTCCTTCTAATGTTTTTACATTGATGGGGAAATTTGAATGCTTTTGATAAAAATGTCAGAAAGTATTTTTATCTGATAATGTAACATTTCAGTAAGAAATCTGCCCAGAAGTTTCAAAATGGAATGTATGGTTTCTTTTCCTTCCTGTTAATGTTAAAAATGATCTTACACTTCCTTAAAAATTTTAGATTTTCCAGCTTTTGAGCTTTTATTTTTCTTTCATTGTTTTTCTTTTACTTTTTTCTTCCTTTTTTCCGTTCAAGGCAGGATCCTAATGAGCTCCCCTGTTTTTTGCTTTACTCAGTAAATGTACTGATGACATGATCTGCAGCAGAGAAAAGCTTCCACATTCTTCCAAATGAAACTGCCTTCATGCCTTGGAGGTTTCCCTTAAGATGTACAAAATTATTTGTTATATTTAATCTCCCAAAATCCTTAAATACTTTGTTTCAAAGTCCAGTGTTTTACTCACACTTTTCCCAAACAAAACTGGTACCCAAAGGAAAATATTGTGCCTAAATTTTTTGTTCTAATTAGCTGAACTGTGTACTTTACCCAAATGGAGAGGAAGTGCCTTTGGTTACACAGTGCTTAAAACATGAACCTTTTTCATCTATCTTTTAAACAAATGAGTTGGCACAGAGCTGTAACTATTTTAATAACAAAAAAGAGCAAATGTTCAGATAGTGACTCTGAGGAACTGACTCAGTATTAGAAAAAAATATATGAAAGAGAAATATATTAACTTTGCTTTAATGATTTACTTATTGCAAAGTGGAAATTGCAGTTTTAATTTACAATAACCATGTTTCAAGGCTTTTTTTTTTTTAAAAGAAAAGCGTATTTATAGCTATGGATGATTATCCTCCATTTTCTGTTATTAAATAAATTTCTAAGACAACATGTACATATTCCAAAGCTGTGCACTATTACCAAAAGAGAAAGACTTTTAAGGTTAGACTGATGTGCAGTACAGATATAAAATGACAATCTTTTCCTTTATAAAAGATAAAGTAGTATTGTTTGTCTCCAGACTAAACACTTAAAATATAAAATAAAAGTTGTCTAGCCTTGAAAAACATAAATTGACTACACCAGATTATTAGATGAAAGTTTTAAATTAATTTTTTGTCAATGTCTCATGTGAAATATCCCAACTTTATCTGTCAGTTTTCAATGAAGGCACTAATTTACTTTTATGTGCAAAACCCCTCCTCTATTAGTAAGAAGACAACTGCTAGAGGTGTGTTTTATTATAAGATAATAATACTTATGAGAGAAAAGAGACACTTCAAGTAACTGTACCTTGAAATGTTTCAGGAGTCTGATCTGTAATCAACAAAGTTTGGATAAAATATGCATGAAAATAATAACAGCTGCAGACAGGAACTGTCTGGGAACTTTACAAATTACATACTTGTGGAAACATTTGCTGCATATGATATCTTCAGCATTTTTTAATTAATTAGTTTTTCATATCTGCTGAGAAGTTAGTGTCCAAAACTCTTAGCTCAAAACCATTATCATTTAAATAAATAAAGAACCAAATAAATCTAGGTACAATTTTACTGTGTGATCTACACTCTATTCCCATGAGCGCTGAATGTAAAAGAAGAAAACAGAAGTCCCTCCAAAGTTTTCAAAAGGATCAAGCCTGGATCAGCAATAAATTAATAAACCAAGAGTTTTTAAGACCAAGGCTAATTTCAAGGATACTAGCATGCAATATTTATAACATTTATTGAATTATCAGAGTATAACGTGTCTCATATAGCTCTCATACTTGTTTTTTTTATCCTGTATTGAGATGCAAATGAAAAGCAGAATAATATGTGATGTCATTATATAATTAGAGCACTCACATATTAATTTTTATATAAATATACATGTGATATTCTCAAAGTTTTTCTTGAAAAGTGTGAGTAAAGGAAGAAATATCTAGTAACTAATTTAGCAGATCATTTAACTATTTTGTGTAACAGTTTTAACACTACTGAATTTTGCCTCCAAATCTAATGGGAAGTTGAGTGTTTGAAAATTTCTGCTATGCAAGAAGAAGTTATTTGAAGTATTTTCTAATATATAGACTGTTTACATATCTGATATCCTTGGTTCTCAATACTTTCATTTGGCTGATTTTTTTATCAAACCCCTCCCTCCTTCTCTTCCTCAGCGTAGTGCTGTGCTAGTACTAGTTTTGGGAAACATTTCCAGAGTTGTAACAAAATATGACCTTTTTATAGGTAGTGATTGTTGACTTTTTTATAGAAGATGAAAACTATTCCTGAAATATGCTGAAAGGTTGTTAATACAAACATTTAGGGAGCTGCATTATAAGTAACATGTAGACAGCTGGCTGTAAGTATTCTTATGATACTTTCTAAAGGAAATTCTTGAGATATTGCAATTTGCATTAAAAAATGCCCTACAGTGTATAAAATTGAATTCATAAGTATTCAAGAGCACACTAGGTAGTATCCTTCCATTCCAGTCCCATGAGATTCTCTTAGTGGTACAAATAAAACAATTTAATTTTGATAATTTTAGGCCAGATCTTCTTCGAAGGAAAGTCACAATGAGAAACTATAGATTTTGCAAACCATTAAATTATAATCCTCCTTTCCGTTGAAAATTATTATTTGGTTTTGATTTTTAGCTCCAGACGCTGTAGAGACTATTTTTATCAACATAAAATATGCCTTGAATATCATGTATGTCCAAATATTTATTGTCCAATATACACAGCTATTTTGAAAAACTCTTGACATGTACAATCCCTATAGTTCAAACAACTGCCAGTGTCTCACATCTTAGGTGAATTTTTCAGGTTATCACACACTGTAAAAGTGTCTAAGAAAAATGATTGCAGAATATACCACCTAGTATAAAGAAATATTAGTAACTCCTCAGTGAAGCTGAAGAAAATGTGACTCAGGTGAGAAATAAACAGACACACCATTACAGGCTGAGGCATAGCTGTGGAAAGCAGCTTTGCAGAGAAGTTCCTAGAGATTGTGGAAGAAAAGTTAATCATGAGCCAGCAGTGTATCCTTGTGGCAAAGGCAGCCTACAGTGTCATGGAATGCATTAGGCAGAGAGATGCCAGCAACGAGTGCTGTGTCCACGTGTGGGTTTCTGGTATGAAAGAAATGTGGAATCAGTTCAGTGAAGGGCCACAAAGCTGATGAAGGGATTGGATTATTTTTCATAGAAAGAAAAGCTGAGAGAGTTGGGGAAAACAGAGCAGGTCTCTAGGACATTCTAGTAATTTTTTATTTTTTAGACATTAGTGAATATAATTTCTCTTAAGCAGTATATATGGATCCTTTATCTTTTCAAAGTAGATGTTTTCCTGTAACTGTGATTTTTACAAAAACCCCTGTGCATATCTGCACAAAATTTTGGAAAATTAATCAGGAACTTTTTGATTGCTCCTTTCTAACTACTTTAATAAAAAAAAAACCAAAAACACCTTGGTTTGATTGGATATTCTTTAAAGGACAACTAGGGCCCTGAAATTAATGGCAGCAGCAACAAAACCAACAGGTTTTCCATATAGATGTCTGCAGGCAGAGGAGAAAATCTTGGCAAGGATCCTAGTCAAGTAGCGCTGCTGTCAGGGATTGCCCCTGAAAGTAATTTTTTTTTCTCATTTCCAGTTGTTTTTTTGTCAGTTGCTGGCAAATATCTGTGCCAGGAAGAACGCTGTGAGAGAAAATGAAGTACTCTGACAAAATTACAGATGGATAAGTGCCAACATATGTCTGCTTATTGAGGATTGAGGGAACTACTATGCTGGCACATAACAACGTAGCATTACACTGAAAACATTTACAAAGAGAAAGAGCCAAGATAGAAAAAAATATTATAAAGGCAGTCCGCCAGTTATTTTAATATTATTTCATTTTCTAATTGAGAAAAATTCTGGTGCAATTTACTCAGCTTGCACATGCTACCGCGTCTTACCAGTCCTGCAGAAAAAGGACTATCTTTTTGAACAGTATGAGTGCTATTAACTTGCAATAAAGTTCTGCTTTCTCATTTTGATAAAAACAAAGTTTTAATACTTAATGATCAACATTCGAGATGTGTTACTTATTAGCTACATTTTATAGCATTTTTGCCCAAGGTTATTTCCTGTCATTTTGGCTTCCAGTTTACTAGGTGACATCTAGACATTTTGATACCAGTGAGGAAAGAATGTGTCATATGCTTCCAAGTTCAGCAAAGAAAACTCCTCTGGTACTCACATACTGTTCACGGCTGGGAACAACTGGCTGCAGAGCATATCTTCAGGAAAGAAAAGGGCCCAGGAGTTCCGGTTGAGAATGAGTTGAATGTGAGGCAGCAGTGCACAATTGTTGTGATGGAAGTTCACCAGGTATTGGACTGCAATTCGTGACAATTTACAACAAAGAAGATTCCAGGCACTAATGAAGAAAAATGTCTTCACCTCGGAAATTACTCAGCCCTGGAACAGGTACCATACAGAGGCTGTGATATGTTCATTCTCAGTGATTTCCAAAACTTGACTCCAAAAAGCCCTGAGCAACATGCTTTAACAAGGAGATTAGGGTTGATCTGGGAAGAAGGTTGTATTAGAAGACTTCTTGCATAAAAATCTATATTTTTCAAGGCTGTATATAAAATCTTACACTACAGATAATTTTATTATCTTTCCCTAATGTGGAAAGAAACTGCCATGTTTTATTTTATTTTAATTCTGATATTAATTTTCTTACTGATTATTTTAATTATATCAGCCCATTTTTTAAAAATAGTGTTCTCTTGTAACTTTATTTACTGATTCAAAGATTCTTTTTTCTTTACTGAATATATTCAGAAAGTTTGAATCATAGAATTAAAGAATAAGGCATTTTGTAAAAGGCCTTTTCCACTATCTTTGTCACCAGGTCCCTTGCCCTGCCGAACTCCTTAACTCCCTTCTCATCAAGAACTCTAAAGAAATCTTTCATGTTATCCTTCACCTTCTTTGCCTTCATTAGGCAATGTCTCTGTATCCCTTCCATGTAGCATGTCCCTGCTTCCAGCAGCTGTATATTTCCTTTACATGTCTCAGCTCTGTCAGGAGCTGCATGTTATCCATGCACAACTTCTGCCTGGCCTGCTTTACATTTTGTCCATTGGAATGGACCATTCTTGTTCTCTAGAAAGCTGCACCTAAAGGGCAACAAATAAATAAACGAGGCCCAGGTTATAAACCACTATTTGCTTTCTTTTTTTACACAGTGATTACCCACATTTTCTAAGATTTGTTAGGCATTTTAATTAATATTCCACCAATCTAAATGTTTAATTTTATTATGTTATTTGTTAATTGATCTAATTTTTCTCAGAGACTTTAAAATCTTCAGCTAAGTACTTTGAATACAAAGAAATTAGTGCTCTTATAAGCCTTGTTCACTAAATCTTAATAAAGCAGAAGGCATGATTGCCTCCAGAATCATAAATAAATAGGAAATAATTCATGGGGACACCTCACAAATTTATCTAGCTCAGCTTACTGCTCCTAAACACTGAAAATGAAACTGGTGGATGCTTGTCTTACTTGTTTTTTAATAGTAGTCAGCCACTCATATTCCAGTGCTTCCCCTATCCTACACCTCATTTCATTTTTCTAAAATTTTTAATAGAATTGAGTCACTCATATTCCAGTGCTTCCCCTGCCATGCGGCTCATTTTTCTTAAATTTCAGCTCATTTCTTTTTGTTCTATACCTCACAGACATGGAGAACATTAATTTTTGTGACAACCCTTACCATACAGCATTGTTATTGTATATCTTCAAGTTTGCCCCTTTCTAAATAAATGAAACTCAATTCAGTCTTTTTTTCTGGAGATGTTTTTTTCTTGATTGCTTCTCACTTTTACTGCTCTCTTCTTTTTCATTTACTACCTAAAAAAGGAGACATTTTCCTCAGTTACAAGGGCTAGAAATAACGAGCATTTAGTTCCTGAGAATATCACCAAAACTGAGTGTGACCAGAGAGGTTGTGCAGGCCAGGTAGAGAATTGGTATTTCAGCCAAAACAGGAAGTGATTTTTCAGTGCTAGTCAGGAAGTCTACTTGGATAAAAGTGTTAGGGAACGTGCTTAAGTCCTGATGTCTCCCAGGGAGTTTAACAATGATCATTATAGAGAAAAAAGTAGTAGGATGAGCATGATGTTCTGCCTAGTGGAATATTAATACAAGGTGACATATTATGGAGCCATAAAAAAAAAAAATTAAATGGAATCTCATTATTGCATTCAGTGTGGTGTTTTCTCCCTGGATGGGAAGAAGTTTTAGAACTGCATACAGCTTCTTGGAAAGGCTTTATTTGGACTCAAATAGTTCTGCTGTTCTGGTAAATAAAGTTAGGATATGAGTGCAAGGAAGAGCCGCTGAAATAATAAAAGTACTGATCATCTTATATTACAATATTAGAGAGTCTTTGAAAAAAATTCTAGCAATTGTAAATTCTGGGAAAGGTAAAAATAGCTTCCAAATTAAAGGGTGCTGGTGATACAGTTATATGTAACAAATGAGGAAATGTTGATCATTAGTATATTTATAATAAAAGAAAATTCATAGCCATTTGAGCAGAAAGAGTCTGGAATGGAGCCTTATGAAAGAAGAATAATGGAGACTAGCAAACATTTTTGCTTCTAATATTATGATTAATATATGGAAATAGGGGAAGATTTTGTGTCTCAGTATCAGGGACCTTGCTCAGTGATCCACATAGTCACTCTTACTTTGTATAGGAGCTGTTTCATGACAACCTCTCTGCCTTTCTCTTCACAGTATCAGGGAAGAAGTTAACATTGTCAGGCAGGTGTCCTGACACCACATGCTCCCCTGTGTGTGTAGGAAGAGCAACTGAAAGGTGTACTTCTGGCCAGAGAAACAGAGGACAGGACTGTTTTCCTGTGCCAGGGAATGGCTCTGATCACACTATATGTAGTAGTATAAACATACGCCATATTTCTTAATTTCTGAGGCATAATATTTAATAAAGTCTACTGTTCTCATGCTACTTACACATGTAACAGCAGTAATATGATATATTTTATTGTTATTATTTGGGGGGGGGAAAGACGTGTGCTTGAGCATCTAGGGAAGAGAGGTAACTTAGGGCTGCTTACCATGCTGAGGAGGAGATAGTCAAGTATCCATTCGATCCATGGTCCAGGCCAAAGTGCCATGAACCAGTTCTAATTCCAGCAGAGGACTGCAACTGAGATAGAATTTCACACTCTAAAGACTATATGTAAAACATTACCTTACTGAATTTTATTGAAGGTTTGCAGTCTTGGAGTTTGATAAGTTTACTGACATTTAACATGATTTATTATATAGGCTTTTGTATCTGTAATCATGTTTTAAGTAGGGAACAGTAGTCAGTAGCGCCGATTTTAGCATGCAATTTTCTTCCCCCTTGTTGCCCTACAACAAAGTACGAAGACTCTAAGGAACCTGATCTGGTGTAGAATGGATTCTCTTATCTTCATCTGTATCTGCTGTCAGTATTGTTTTTGTGTTATATTAAACTTATCCAGATTTTATCATGTGAGGTTTGCTATCTCAGGTTTTAAAATTAACTTTAGGAATTGTAATGCTGAGTGCCACATTGCGTGCATCCAAATTTATATTATTTATGCAAAAAAATTTAGGATTTATTTATATTTTATTACTCATTCTAGATATGAAGGTATACCTATATGCTTATACTATTCTCTTAGTCATATTGTTATGCACAACAGCATTAAAGATTCATATGCTTTTGGGTGTACCAGAAGATATCTCATCAAGCTAATAATTAGACATTAGGGATAAATTCCTGACTCCATGGCCCGAAGCTCACACTTTTTATTTAAAATTATACCTGAGATGGTTTACATCTCTGTGCCTGGGAAGATCATGGAACAGTTCCTCCTAGTAGCTATGCTAAAGTACATAGGGAGGACGGAAGTGATTTAAGACAGCCAGAACACTTGGCTTCACCAAGGGAAAGTTCCTGCCTGAACAACCCAGCAGCCTTCTATGTTGACTGACTTCAACACTGGGCAGGGAAAGGGCTACAGATGTCATTTATCCTCTGTAAAGATAAATGTAAAGACTTCTGTAAAGCCTTTGACATATCCTTACCTTTAAATTGGAGAGAGATGGAATTGATGAGTGGACTATTAGATGGATAAGAAAGTGGTTGGATGGTCACACACAGAGGGTAGTGGTCAATGGCTCAGACATCAGTGACAAGTGGTGTCCCTCAGGGTTCTATATTGGAACCAGTGTCATATAATAACTTCATTAATGATAGAGACAAAGGGATGAAGGGAACCCTCAGCAAATTTGCGGAGGACACCAAGCTGAGTGGCACAGTTGACACACCTGAAGGATGGGATGCCATCCAGAGGGACCTGGACAAGCTGAGGAAGTGGGCTCATAGAAATGTCATGCAGTTTAACAAAACCAAGTGTGAGGTGCTGCACCTGGGTCTGGACAACCCCCGTTATTAATATAGACAAGGGGATGAACAGATTGAGAGCAACCCTGCCAAGAAGGACTTGGGGTGCTGATGGGTGAGAGGCTGGACATGACCTGGCCATGGGCACTCACAGCCCAGAAAGCCAAACATGTCCTGGGCTGCATCCAAAATGGCATGGGCAGCAGGGCCAGGGAGGGGATTCTGCCCCTCTGCTCTGCTCTGGTGAGACCTCACCTGCAATGCTGCATCCATCTCTGGGGTCCCAGCACAGGAAGGACATGGACCTGTTGGAGTGAGTCCAGAGGAGGAATACCAAGAACATTAGAGGGATGGAGCAGCTCTCCTATGAGGAAAGGTTGAGAGAATTGAGATTGTTCAGCCTGGAGGAGAGAAGGCTCTCGGGTGACCTTATTGAAGCCTTCCAATACCTAAAAGAGTCCTACAAGAAAGCTGAAGAAGGACTTTTTCAAAAGCATGTAGTGACAGGACAAGGGGAATTGGCTTCAGACTGAAATGAGTAGGTTTAGATTAGATATTAGGAAAAAAAGTCTTTACTGTGAGGATGGTGAGACACTAGAACACATTGCTCAGAGGAGTTGTGGATGACCCATCCTTCAAAGTGTTTAAGGCCAGTTTGGATGGATCTCTGGGCAACCTGGTCTAGTGAAAGGTGACCCTGTACCTTGCAGGTGGCTTGGAAGTGGATGATCTTTAAGGTCCTTTCCAACCCAGGCCATTCTATGATTCCATGGTTCTCTATGTGTGTCTTAGATATGAATACAGATGTGAACAGTATCTAGTGCACTGGTGTCTTCCACTATTTATAGTAATAATTAAAAGAATCCTAATCTTTTTATCTGTTTGAGGATGTTTGTGAGCAAAGAGGAAGTACACCTAGTACACTGGAGCCTGGAAGTTCCTCAGTCTTGCATAAAATCAAAGTATTCCACATAATCTCTCATATTACCTGCTATGGGCCCCAGCTATACACATCAAGACACATCAAATTTGTGCCACGTATCTTACCTGTGTGGATTTGCACTAGGTACATATCTGATTTTGCCCATTAATCATTCACAACAATTAACACAAATTAAAAACTATTAGATGGGGTCATTTACAGTTTTGCATGTAACCTGTTGTAGAAGCAGTACTGAGAATCTGCAGCAATTTAACACATTGACCAACACTGAAACAAACTGTTTTACAGAGTGGTGCCCAAACAGAGTAATACTGTCAGAGACTGGATTAGGTGAATGTCTCAAGCCAATGCCTGTGTGTGTGGTTGGGGTCAGGTCAGGCCTTGCTTTCTGGTGAAACAAGGCCCCATGAGGCAGGGACGTGTTGGACTCCGCCAGCTCCCCTGGAGTTCCTACCTCATGCACGCTGGAACCCTAGGAGTTGGTAGCTATATGTGTCTTTTTCTATATTTCTTCTCTCTTTTTCCCTCTTTCTTTCTTCTCCTTCTCATCCTCTTTCATGGAACATTTTTGGGTTAGTTAATATCTCATAGGTTTAAAGGTTTCTGGGTTAAATGGGCTAAGTTTATGCTAAGTTAATACTAAGTTAATAAGTGCTTTATATTGATTTTGGTGTTGTATTTACTCTTCTGCCAAAGTTCCTTAATTTTCTATATTTTTTTGCCAGTAAACTTTTTGTAATTTTTACCTCTTATCCATGTTTGGGATTTCTCCTTGCACAAACTAGAGTAAAGGAACCTCAGTTTAACTCCTGAATTTAAGTGTTCCAGGGTGTTACAAATACTCACCTTGATTGTCATGGTGACAAGCAGACATATCACTACCAAGGTTTGAACTCTCAGATAAAATGTATTACATGATCTGATAATTTTAGCAATTTTTTTTCAAGTGAGGAAAAGAATGTTGGATGTCTTTTTCTCACTATTTGCTCTTTTTATTGTGCATTTTTCTTTCTGTAAAGAGATAGAATTAATCTCAGGCATCTACAATTATACATATTGGAACAGTTGTCAAATACACCACTAATTTTCCATCAATTAATTCATGGAATATACATGAGAAACAGTCATAAAATAGATCCATTACTAAACAAACTACATAATGTTTCAGTCTGAGGCACTGCCTTTTGGTTATCTTTAGAATGTAGCCTTACCTATGATAATATACTATATTAATATTAGAAGCTCTTCTACCCAATATCCAAATTTAAATTTTCCTGGATTGGATAATTTATAAATAATATATATACACTCTGTAAGTCTCTTCACAGTTGTAGCTCTTTTTCAGTGGAGATACAGATCTCTGACTTCTCCTTTTTGAGCTCCTTGAATCTACTGTTGGCCTATGTCTTTAGCCTGTGATATGTTTTTAACATAAAAAAAAATTTAATATTCTGTTATGTGGGTGATAAATACCTGTCTTTCTCAGTACCAAAAGAGCTCTCAAATCTCTTTCTCACCTCCATAAACTGTACTCTTTCCAAAACCTTCATTGCTTCCTTGCTACAGACACTTCCTCATCCAGTATGCTACCCACTAGACTACACAATCACTCAAATCCAGTATATTAATTTTACATTGGCGTATTTCAACTCATGAACTCTTTCAAAGAGAAAGGTGGCATAATTTGCTTCACTAAATTCGGATTTTATGAATGGATATATTTACAAAAATGTGTAAAAGGTACTTTGCAGTCTATTATGCTATTCAATAACCAATTGGCATCTTAATTTTTTGTTTTCAAAGGAGAAGGATGATTCTGTCAAAAATGGTAAGACTCCCTATACTCCAATAGTTCTCCTAGAAGTCCCTTCATACACAGCCAATTTAAAACCCCTAATTTTTCTCTGATTTTGACACTTTTTGGTGCCTGTGGACTATATTTTTGTCTAGCTCTATACTGAGACTGAAGATGTTTTATGGAGAAAACAGTCTTTGCATCATTCCTTTAGAACAAATTCTGAACTGGAAAACCGTGAAGTTAAACAATGCTTATACCTTATCATTTTTCTTGAGAAGTTGGTAAAATAACTGATTTCAAGCAGATGACATTTGAGCTCAGAGATCTATAAATCTGAAGAGAGAAAATTCAGGATTATTTTCCTTTTCTTAATGATTCCCCTATATTAATGAGCATGATGTCTGTATAAAATATGTGGAGGAACAAAGGTTCATAATATTTACTGTAAGATATGCACACTTTTACAGGAAAATCAAGACAGTCACCAAGATTTTTTTTTCATCTTATGTGAAAATCACCATTAGGATAATAAACTTTAATTTAGAAATGCACTGTCTTCTAAACATAACCACATTATGCTTTTAAACATAATAGGTTGGCCTTCAATTTATTATAAAATAATATTGCATTTCATTTTGCTAGGGTTAAAAGTTAGCAATATTTTAAACACTTATTAGTTGTGCAATTCTGAATCACGTTTTTATTCTACTAAGACACTACCTGATGTAAATCAAATAAATGGATGTGATTTCTTCTTATGCTTACATTTATTAAGTGCATAATGCCTTTATCTTCACTTATTTTGATCAGGTGAATCCCAAAATTAAGACCTTTTGAAAGAAAAGGTGTGAATAATAATAAAGTGTGAAAAATAAATATAAATAACAATATATAAATAACAATATATAAATAACAATATATAAATAACAATAAAGTGTGAAAAAGACTTCTAAAATGTTGAATTTTTGCAAACTCTTTATTCTCTGTGGAATATGCAATAAAATTTTGAAGCACATTATAAAATCAGTATTTTACACTCGCTTTAAGGCACTTACATCTGGAAAATACTGATGTGATTTATGGGTCAAGTACAGATTATTTAGGTCATTTGCGATCTGGTGATAAAACGTCATAGTTCTTTTCATGGTCTCTACTCCTAACGCCTTTTAACAACTACAAAGAGAACTAAATCTTTCAGTTTTATTTCTTCTAATGTACAGAAAACTACCAAATTAATTTTAAGTTTTATTTAGTGATGGATAGTACTAACAAACAAAAAAAATCTTGGTATTTACTGATCTCTAAATGTGTCATAATTTGCATCCTCAGGCTCGAGTGAGAGAGTCTTGAATGCAAAGAAGAAGGACAGAAAATAAAACATGTTAACAAGTGGACAAGTTATGAGCAAGATAAATATCAGATATTCTCAGGTCACTTCTTATAGGCATACATGTCTCTCTTTCTCATCTGTCCAAGAAGGTTAACTGAGGAGATGCAAGTTCTTGGATAGCACATGTGAAATAAAAGAAAAAATGCACAGGAGATTATTATTAATGTTGCTGTAATGGATTATAAAAATTAGGAAACTGTAATATACTGCCCTCTCAAAATTTTTTGTAGAACTTAAAGTAGTTTGTTTTTTTTTTTTCAGTGCAGGCTATATAGAACTGCAACAATTTTCCAGGTCAAGAAACTTTTCATCACACTACCAACATCCTTTCATGGATCTGTTCTGTTTAATATCCTTGCAGTTATTCAACTTCAAGTAGAATTTTCTTTCCTTCACTAAGTAATGTGGAGTGGCTCAGTCATTATTCCCCAAGGTCAGAGTTTGCATTTTACACTGATTTTATACACTTTGTCTTGTGCTTTGAATTTTTCCTTGTTTGCCTTGTCTGATGTGACACATACACCTTCCCTCAACAGTTCAGTCGGATATTAATTCTGTGCAATACACTTCACTAATCTATTATCTATGACAGTTGTGTGAAAGAGTTTATATGGATATAGAAATTCTTTCTTTTGAAAAAATATCTTTCTGTGAATTTCAATGTTACCTTTTTAATAACCATACAGTTCCTTGATTAATTTTCTAATTCTAAGAAGTGAATTTTCATTACTTAAATACTAGTACATACATAAATAAGTATATGAAATGCTAAAATATCGGTGGCAAGAAAAATGCAATAATGCTCAGAGTAAGCAAATGTTATATAACATAAGCTTTTGTTTAAAATAAAAGTTCTATTATACAATCTTACTTTATGTGGAAATTGTTGGACTCTCAGACTCATTAAGAAAAGTAAAAATTACTTTTTCATTAAGAAAAAGTAAAAATTCTAAGGTTAATTCTGGGATCTTAAAATACATTCTGAATATCATTTATACAAGACCAATGAAAATGTTCTGACAGTGAAACGATGGAAAAATCAACCTTCTAAGCTGCATATTAAAATTACAGACATTTAAAGTTACTCTATTTATGATTTCCATGAAATAAAATTTTGTTATTTACCTTTCTTTTTTATTTTTTGTTTGTTTGCTTGTTGGTTTGTTTTTGGTTTTTTTTCAGTATAACACTTTTTGAAGTTAGACTACATTATCTTTTACATGTAATTTTTTATTCACAAAATATGGAGATCGCTAGGTCAGGCATTTATATAAAGGGATTCAGATGCAATACCCAAATTGGAAGTACTCTGGGCTCTATTGGAAGAGTATCTATCAGTATCTATCTGGAAGTACCTCTATTGTTGGTGCAAAGGCATGCACTCTTCCAAATCGTTGTTCAGATCTTGCAAGGTCTGTAGCATCCTTGAATCTGTGGACCTTCGAAATTATTTCCACAGTTAGCACATCCATGTATTTTTGTGGCAAAAACATTTTATCCACAGAAGACAAACATTTTGAAAGTTAAGTTTCATGCACTAAAATCTCATTTAAAAATAGTTTGGTCAAAATGTTTAACTGTATTTTGGGGGGAAAAAAGGCACTCTAGGGGTTTTCTTGGGTCATCTGTCCTGGTTCCTACTGGAATGCATACAATTTTCCAAGTTGAGTGAATTTAAGAGGTTAATAACAGTAAATGAGGGCACATATGGAAGGAAGAGAAGAGCAATTGTACAGTAAAAAAAAGTGATTTTTTTTTTTTCAGCACAGACTTGTGAATCATTTGCCTTTTTTTTTGCATTCTGAAGCAGTAGAAGTTTTTGTGGTCTTAACTCTTTTATGAGTTAGCTGGCAGTTAGCTGGCATTTCTGGAGCCTCATTTCTCTTGCCAACACGTCAACCAAAATAACTGAAAAAGTGTTAAAAACCAGCCAAAAATATGCTGCATGTTCATTCTTTATCAAGAAAAAAGGAAACTCAGAATCAGAGAATGCTCAGAGGGTGGAGTCTGATTCTTCTTCTTCTTTGAGAGATGCATGGCTATATTCTTCACTCCATAATAGTTTGCAGAATTTTGGTCTTTTCCAGGCACAAAAACATTTTAAGTTTCAATTTCAGCAGCTGTGGTCTTAATATGTAGATCCTTTGCTGAAGGTTCACTGAAAGTGATCTGATTCAGATGGACATCTTAGTTCCAAGAAAGTCTAGGACTTTTGTTCAACTATAAAAATTTGTTGGCTCTGGCACAACTCCTGTGCTCTTATGTCCCCTCTGCAGCAGTAAAGTTGATTTCTGTGCATGCAGGCTTTGGTTCAGCACTGGTGTAAGACCATGGAGGAGGAGACTCTTCACCAGAGCCACAAAACTTGGAAATGCTCCAGATTTTACCAGCTGAGATACAGCCTGAGGTGAATGGCTGCATGCAGCTGTCTATTTTTATTTTCTAGCTGCATGAGGAAGGAAGAAATTAAATACAAATAAAAGAAAAAAACAAACAAACAGTAGGAATTAACATAAACATACTGTGTACAAGACAAAAGCATATATCTCAGTAGAGAAACAAAACCACTGAAATACTTCCCACAATAATTTCAATTTTATTTTGACTGACTATGCACTCTTTCAACCTGCCATGAGGTGTCAATTTCAAAACAAAAGGGAAATGAGACCTGTGCCATTGCTAGTTGAAAAGGACAAATATGCAGCACAAAATGGACTGTTGATGAGAGTTTCAGAACTCCTGTTCTGCTCCCTTAACTGCTGAAACCATCAGTTCCAGAGATCTTTGTCTTTTATATTGGTTTGTGTTTTTTATGAGCCATTAATCCTTATGGTTTCAGGAAAACTGCATTAGTTTAGGTTCAGCCATTCTATTTTATTCTTCATACATTGTCACTATGAAACCACAAAGTTTGAATGGAACTCCTTTACCATTAAGACCCAAGAAAGAAAGCCAGACTTTGTTTATTAGGGATGTGGATGAAGAATTTCATATTTCAGTTGGCCGTATACGATGTCAATAAACCCGCAGTTTCACATACCTATTCTTAGTCAAGTGGGCAGTGGTTTCCAGGGAGTTTAGCTGTCCTATATACTGAAATAATAAACTCAGTCAGAAAAAGAATATAAAATTCATAAACAATATTAGACAAAGAACAGTCTAGGAAATGGAGTTTCACCTATAAATCTCTTGACTGTAAGTGGTGAAACAGCAGAAATCATAAATAATACAGGATTTTATGTTTTGCATTGTGTGAGTTTTATAGAGTTCAAATGGAACATCATAAGGAAACAGCAAAGCTCTCCCTGGGTACTTTATAAGTTGTGGGTTGAATTTTCTTCACTGATGCCAAGTGAGGTTTTTTTCCCCCACTGCAATATTCACATAAACAGCAGGGATGCATTTAATTTCATAAAAGCGATATATAACAGCTAATTATAAATGACAAGGATTGATTAATGTATACCTGATCTAGCATAAATTCTGTTTAAAAGGACAACCCTCTGTGGTCCAAATACTAGGTTTTGAGAAAACTTTTTTAACCTTGAAAGTGCATGTATGTTTTTTAAAATTTAAGTGATAGGTCTTCAAAAGCACATTGGATAGAGACTGAGATTAAACAGAAAGACAATTAAGAAAGTATTTAGTAAGAAAATAAGATAAACTGTAGAGATAAGGAACAGGGCTTAGTCAGACAAGCTTACTGACCGGCACCATTTTACAAGTGACCAACCCCTTCCATACCCCTTTCTGTCTATTGGCTATCGCTGCCCATGGCCCAGGACCCCACTCTAGCTCAGTCCTAGCCCCGTTCTTGAACTGTCCTGTTTTAACAGGGGTCCCAGGCACAGGGATATGGGTGGTGGCCCCCAGGTGAGACTGATTAGGGGCCACAGCAGCTGTGGCTGCCCTGAGGGCCCTGGCAGGGAGTGCAACCAGCTGGACTCACCATGCTTGTGAAGCATGTAAGGTCCATAGCTGGGCTTTTTAAGAGTTAAGAGAAATTGCGTTGTGATGCCCAGAAAAGTGGTCATTTTCACAGGCTTTTTATATTCCCTGGGATTGCACAGTCCAGTGTGGGGCTGTAGTGGTTTTAGTTCACCTCTGTATCTTTTGTGAGATAGGAGATTTGGAGGAATGCAAAACAGGCTCAAACTTATCAAGAAAATGAAAAGTTTATTAACAGAATTAAAAGAGAAAAGAAAATAATAAGAAAATCAAAGCAAAATCCCTCTTTTCACTCACACCCCCCTCCTCCTTTCGTCTTCCCTAAATCAGCACAAAGGATAACATCACATAATTCTCAAGTCAGTATTCACAATTTTAAGAATCTATCCACTAGTTAAGGAGAAAAGATGGTTTCCTTTACAATCCGTGGTTTTCCAAAACCGTATCAGCCTCAGTACAACA